>CM042556.1:17460000-17475000 GCA_023630585.1 Cranoglanis bouderius | reverse complement strand
TTTACCCGAATTTCAATTTTAGTGAACATCGTGTGTTATTTATCCAAAATTAATATCCATTGATATGAACATGTCAGATATGTTCTTTATTTATGTTTATGTAAGCACTGTTATTTATGTATATATGTCAGTTTAAATACTGAACACTTAATCTGTGCGCCATTATTGTTATTACCAGCCTTGAAGGCTTCGTATAATTTAATTTAAATTATTTATATTTTCGCTTGTATTCACAGATCACCCCGGCCAGGAGGATTTCTCATTAATATTCCAGAAAGAAAGAAAAAAAAATTACATCCGAAACAAAACGAATCCGTTCATTTCCGCCTCTTTCTTGATGATTGACATGACTTTTATCCAGTAGCGCCGCTAAGTAACAGGTGGGCGTTGCGCGTGCAGAACAAACGCGCGATCCTATTGGCTCTTTCCTCGCCCTCAGCATCCCGCCTTTTTGACGGTTGCCATGCCTTTCTGTTGTGGCGAAGAAACGGCAGCCAATCAGAAAGGAGGTGGGCGGGTACTTTTTTTTTTTGGACGCTGTCAGCGGCTCGCTACTATCAGATCACATTGAACGCGGCACGGTTTGTGGAGGCAGTTCTCGTGTCCGCGGTACCGGCGAAGGAAAAAAATGAACCATATCGTCTTCATTCTTTCTTCAAAAAGGTAAAACTGCGTTCAGTGCGCTCTCTTTTATCGTTTGAAATGCGGTGGGGTTTATAAGAATATATATATATATATTTTTATTTGCGTTTGCATGCTCTCATCTCCAACGCACACACCATACCGCCGAGTCTCAAACGGCTTCGTGTTGATCATGCTAGTGCACTACGTAGTGCGCGGGTGACGTTGTTTTATATCGCGCGAGGTGCGCTCGTGAAGGGAATCGAGCGTCATTTGGGACTGAGCTCTCGTCAATGGAGGTTTGGCTGGACTGTTTGATGAAGAAGCATTTATTTGTTTGTTGTGTCGTGCCAGAGAAAGCTTTGTTCATTTCCACAAAACAGTTGAGTCCTTATTTTCTCGAAATAGCCTACATTTCTTTAATATTAGCCTGTCTTATCTTTTTTTTTTTGGGGGGGGGGGGATGTTTTAATGTGGTGCTTTAAGGCAGGAAGTTGCTCTGATGTGAAATTGTATAGCTTGATGGACGCATGGTGTCCCTATTTTTTTAATTTTTTAAATTTATTTATTTATTTATTTTGGAAAAAGGTCGATTTTATTTCTTAATCAGCATCATTTCTCCATCTTGTCCAGATTCAGTGCTGCAGCTCCATTTTAGGGACATCACATTTGACATGGAGTCGTTGTTTGCTTTGTGAAATTGAATAAATCCAGAATAAATCTCTGCTTTCCTGTAACCCTGAATATTTAGGATGGCGATATTTAATATGGCAGTCATACAGTGTCACTATATTACAGTTAACAAGTGTGTAACACGATGCACCGACCAGTGGAGAGCTTGAGGACGTCCAGGTTGGGACCAGATGCCTGGATATCGTGCTTTCCACTGCAATAGTGCAATAGTGTGTGTGTGTGTGTGTGTGTGTGTGTGTGTGCAAAATTTTCAGCCCAATACATCTCATAAATCACTCAAAAAGACCTGAAACTCTGGGTATTGGAAAAAGGAGGTGCGTTTTTTTCTACTTTTTTCCCCCCCTAGAAACAAGTTCACCGTGGTGCGCACGCATTTTTCATCGCCTAGTACGAACATCATCCGCTAGGGGTGTAAACCCCAGGCTTGCAAATGATGCGATGGAAAACGATTTCGATCCTTGATAGAACGATTTTGATCCTTATCGTACACCACGATACGATAGGATTTCAGTCCTTAAGACAACCACCTGGTATTTGACTATACCACTAAATCAGCTACGATACAATACAATTTCAAACCATTAGGCAACGTTCCAATCTGAATCTGATACAATACGATAAGATTCAATTCAATTTCGCTTCTTAAGCCAGTGATCCGGTATTTGAAGGTACTGCTGAATTTGCTATCATACAATACGATTCGCTTTCGATCCTTAAGGCAACGATTCGATATTTGACTACACCACATCAGCTACGATACGAAACAATTTTTATCCTTACGGCAACAAACTGATATTTGACTACCCCACTACATCAGCCATGATACAATCTCAATCCTTAAGGCAACGATTCGATATTTGCCTATACCACTACATCGGCTACGATAAGATCCGATATTTCACGGTACTGCTGAATATCTGCTACGATGTGATATGATAAGATTCGATTTCGCCTCTCAAGCCAACTAGTCAGTATTTGATGATCCCACTGAATCTGCGGATTCAATTTTGATCCTTAAGGCAACGCTCTGATATTTTAGATACACTGACTGCGCATACACTTTCCCTTTGTTTGCAGTTGCATGTGTTTACAGAGATTTAGGCTAATTCTGATTATTTGCTTTAAAACATGATCTTGTTCGTCATTTTTAAACTAGTCCAGATATTTATTTATTTTTTTTTTTTTCCACCCGCAGCCTTGTTCCTAAACTGGACCAGTTTGGTGTAAAAAGCATGAGACTGGCAACCCTGAAACTGAAGTCACATTTCAAATGGCTATGGAAAAAAAAACAAAAACGGGTCTAACGGGTACCGTATGTGCCGATATTAATTTTCCCGGTCACATTACAGTTTAATGATATGATAATATCGCGTATACGACAGACAGCGCTGTTGGATTCTCGATCGTGATTGGTCAGAAGGTGTTTCGGCTACATACAAATTAAAGGTGGTTACTATAGTAACAGCTCATTTACAGACGGCTTCTCAGCGTAATCCAACACTAAAACAAGTGTCTAATTTATTGATATGGTTTAGTTTCCTGTACTTTTTTTTTTTTTTTTTTTTACACAGGTGAGTCTTCAGGACGTCGTCGTTTCTTCGTAACATGCTGCAGTTTTTTCTGTAACCGAGGAAACGACTATTTATTGCGAGCGCGCTTGTTTTACGGAGGTTCCACGACATTAAACGTCGGCAAATTGCCATGGTGTAAAGAAAAAAATACAATCACGTTTCTTAGATGTCTGTTGGTACGTGTTTAATCGGGCGTCATTTTAACAGAAAAGGTCAGAGTTGTGCGTTGAAGCAGCGTTAATGGAATTGAATTCTGGGAATTGCACCAAAAAGGTGAAGTGTGACGGCTGGCTTTTACATTTTTTCCAACAGCAGGAGACAGCTGTTCTTATCCTGGACACCCAGGCAGCTTTCTCTCTAATGAAACGCAAGGATCCTGACCAGAATCTATAAGGACTTGTTAAATAGCTTGTTAAATATCTCTATAGTCTTGTTCTCTGCACTTTATCGGCACATTCTTAGACTCCTGGTCGGATGGGGGGGGGGATTTGTTCAGTTTTACAAATAAATTCAATTTTATGATGGTTTGTTGTTTACTAGCTCCCTATAATCCTTACGGCTTCGATATGAAACACAGCCGGTCAGCGTGTGCGATACGGTGATGCCCCTTCGTCACCGGTTTAAACTCTGAAACCTAAAATCTGCCCGGTGTGTTTCCCAGCACCATACACGCCCTCTGTTCGAGTGTGATGGATTTGTGCTGGAATGACACTCCTTGCTTTCATATATCAAGCCCTTAGACTTATTAGACGGTTTGACCTTGAATTGAACCGAATCCAAACCTCAGTAACTGTAAAAACCAGGAAATTCGAAGAGATCTATGGCTCTGATAAACAGCCCAAACATTACTGTACATATTTAATAGTAATAATGAACCTAATTAGCGAAATCGCAGTCGCACGAAATAGTTTGGCGCGCTCTTTCGCGGTGACGTTTGTTTGTAAACGGGACCTTTTAGCTGTACCCACGTTCGACGCACGTGAATCGGAGAGGGCTCTGGCTGAATGCGCGTCGTGATGATGTCACGTGGCGCGTCTCGACCCGGGTCTGCGGAAAATCTGCGGTAATTTCGAGAAATCGCACGCTCCTCCAAACGTGTGCGGAGTTTCCTCGATTCTTGGCGAAGAAAAACGGCGAAATCCTGGAGGGACTGAACTGTAGACTTATCCAGAAGTTGTGCGAGAGTTACGCACGCTGGGAGGAGCTTGAGTCTTAAAAAAAATCGAACCGCAATATGTCGTGCTGAAATTTTCCGTTTCATACAAGGCCAAAAAAAATTCACCGCATAAATATGACTCTATCGTTAAAGTAATCGTATTGAAGACTGAATGATTTGTAGATAAATATGAGTGTGGGCGTGGTTTCTTTACGCTGCCGTTATTTTATTCATTTGACGAATCAAAATAGTGGGATAAAATTGGTCACGTCCCACACGCACACGTTACGATTTTGTATCTCGTGGCTACGTTAAATTGTTAAATTGCTACGTTAGAACAGTTACGAGCGCGATATTTTTTTAAAAATAAATAAATAAATAACGTAATAGGATGTGCTGGATCAAGTGCTATTTTATAAGCTGGATCCTGAGAGTGGAAGCCATTTTGATAAAAGAAACCGTCACTATCGTGATCATCACAACAACCGAGGACTCTTCACGCAGCAAAAATATTTGCAATGTACAGCATTCGACTCCATCTTGGTAGTTTTTTAAATATATATTTCTTTTTTTTTTTTTATTGGCCTGCTTTTGTGTTGCGTCGTTTTAGATCGGACGCAAAAAGTAAAAAGGAACGCGATTTCCTTCTTCAGTTCCGCGTTTTCTATCCCTTATTTATTTTCTTTCTTCCGAGTTTAAAGGTGAGCGCTCGCGTTTAAAGATGATGCTCTAGATCAAACTAAACTCCGTCTCGGATGCTTCTACTCAAGAAATATCTGGCAACCTCAGAGGCATGAACTACTGACTTCTGTGCGTAAAATCGCAGAATCACTTCACTAATCGGTACCAGGAGGTCTTCATAAACCAGCACTGGATCTCGTGTCAGTTTATTTTCTCCAGTTGCTCTTATCGAGTGCGTTACGAGTGTGTGTAATCGCGTCTTTAACTGAAACCCCGGGAGCGTTTATAGTCGCTCGCGTGGGCTGTTAGCTGTGAAAGTGCCGCGTTGCGACCGTTCTAGATTCAATCCAGATCTGATAAAATCTCACAGACGAGTGTGTGTTCATCTCCACGCCTCGTTACACTCGATGCAAGTTTCACTGGCGCGAGCCGGAGAGCGTATTGTTTCCTGTTTGGTGTTGTAAGCTTTTTTTTTTGTTGTTTTTTTCTTCTTTTTCTTCATGAGGGTTGTGTGTGTGTGTGTGTGTGTGTGTGTGTGTGTGTGTGTGTGTGTGTGTGTGTGTGTGTGTGTGTGTGTGTGTGTGTGTGTGTGTGTGTGTGTGTGTGTGAGAGAGAGAGAGAGAGAGAATAGGTGACGGACATTCCTGTCACCTGCTGCTAATCAGCCAAAGCCAATCATCTTCTACAAAAGAGTGTTAAGAGCTTTAATTGTGCCGTGCTGCCTGAGACACACACACACACACACACACACACACACTTGAAGTAAAGAGGTTTGGCTCTGTTTTCATCCTGCCACTGATCTCACACACAGCCGTCAGCTCGGTGTGTGTGCCGAGGGTCTCATTAAACGGGGAACAGTGGAGGCTTTGAGTCCGATGTTGAGTCAAAGAAACACAAGAAACACGCACACACACACACACACACACACACACACACACACACACGTGTGTTTATAAACCACTGATGGACCGGTTTGGTTTGCGACCATCATCTTACTGAATGTCACTGACAAAGCAGCACCAACTACCTCCAGAGAGAGAGAGAGAGAGACAGTGAGATGGACAGAGAGAGAGAGATTGAGAGATAGACAGACTAAGAGAGAGATGGACAGAGGGAGAAGGAGACAGACAGATGGAGAGAGAATGTGAGATGGAGACACAGAGAGAGAGAGATAGAGAGACAAACCGAGAGAGAGAGACAGAGAGAGAGAGAGAGAGAGAGAGAGACAAACCGAGAGAGAGAGAGAGAGACAGAGCAAGAGAGAGATTGAGAGATAGAGAGACAAACCGAGAGAGAGAGAGACAGAGAGGGAGAGATTGAGAGATGGAGAGACAAACCGAGAGAGGGAGAGATTGAGAGATGGAGAGACAAACCGAGAGAGAGAGAGAAGCAGAGAGAGACAGAGAGAGAGAGAGAGAGAGAGAGAGATAGAGAGACAAACCGAGAGAGAGAGAGAGATAGAGAGAGAGAGAGAGATAGAGAGACAAACCGAGAGAGAGAGAGAGAGAGAAGCGCAGAGAGAGAGAAAAGCGCAGAGAGAGAGAGAGAAAAGCGCAGAGAGAGAGAGAGAAGCAGAGAGAGAGAGAGAGAAGCAGAGAGACTGTACATGATACATGAAAGTGAAAGAAAAATTGAAACACCAGGGGAGGAGAATAGATGTAAAAAATGGATGGATGAAGGAGTGAACAGGAGAAGAAGATAAAATATAAAAAAATGATACAAGCAAGAGAGAAAACTCTCATTTGTTTTAAAGAGTTCTTGTAAGAATTCGTTTCGGTTCCACACTCTTTAAACTTCAGTTCTTCGTACGAAAGAGTTCTTCAGTTCTTCTTATGAGGGAACCGTTTATGGTTCTATCAGAAAGGGTTCCTATTTTTTTATTTAAGTGAAGAACGCTTTTAATGATCAAATAAACCCTTAAAGATCCTTTTTCCCCCTGAGTGTATAAGTATTAAAAAGGTAAGTGTGCGGTACAAAGCTCAAAATACACTCAACACGAGGCAGCAGGAGCGGTTTGGGACGCGGCCGCTTCCTCTTGGCTCTGCGGTGAATCTCTGGAGTCTCTGGGCTTCACCATCACGCGTTGCCCTCCGCCGCAGTGTCCTCCTTTATCTCCGTGCCAGTTTTACCGCTCTGCCAAACGGGGCAGTGCCGAGGGGGTGAGATTTTGGGTTAGTTAGCAACACACACACACACACACACACACACACACACACACACACAGAGCAGATGGAGGATCTATGGCTACAGGCCTGGTTACAGGGGCTGCAGCTGCTACAATTTTGCGAGCACAAAAAAAAATAATCTGCACACATTCACTATTTACACCGCAGACCCCAGGCAGTCTGTCTGTTCCACTAGAACAAGGCCACAGAAATGATTTGGGACGAGGCCGCTTCTGTTTCATTACTGTTTATTGTTCAACGTCAAACGAGTTTTCTTCAGTACCGTGTTTCTCTCTCCAACTTCTTTCTCAGTCCCAGTGAAGGGGGCGTGGCATCTGTGTCACAGTGAAGGAGGTGGGGCTTATGTTGATCAGTCTCCATAGAAGGAGTCATGGTTTATGTATGTCAGTCTCTACAGAAGTAGGTGTGGCTTTTGTACCCGTCAGTCTCAGTGAAGGGGGCGTGGTTTCTGTACCTGTCGGTCCCAGTGAAGGGGGTGTGGTTTCTGTACCTGTCAGTCTCAGAGAAAGGGGCGTGGCCTATGTGCCTGTCGGTTTCAGTGAAAGGGGTGTGGCTTATGTATCTGTCGGTCTCAGTGAAGGGGGCGTGGTTTCTGTACCTGTCAGTCTCAGGGAAAGGGGTGTGGCTTTTGTGCCTGTCGGTCTCAGGGAAAGGGGCATGGCTTATGTGCCTGTCGGTCTCAGTGAAAGGGGCGTGGCTTATGTGCCTGTCGGTCTCAGTGAAAGGGGCGTGGCTTATGTGCCTGTCGGTCTCAGTGAAAGGGGCGTGGCTTATGTGCCTGTCGGTCTCAGTGAAAGGGGCGTGGCTTATGTGCCTGTCGGTCTCAGTGAAAGGGGCGTGGCTTATGTGCCTGTCGGTCTCAGTGAAGGGGGCGTGGCTCCTGTGTCTCAGTCCTGGTGAGGGACACATGGTCTTTGTGCCTGTCAGGTCCATGATACTGCAGTTATCATGGACACCAGAATTTCGTTACTACCCCTACACCCTTTTCAGGAGAGAGAGAGAGCACTCCCATAGCTAGCAGCAGAGCAACGTGTTGGTCATTTCATGCCAAATGTTTGTTGTGCTGGTGGTGAAAATGTAACAGATTTTTTTTTCTTTTGAAAGGAAATAATGTATTTTCAGTCTGAGTTTTATTTACTGCAGTGCAGAGGAAACGTCTCCTAACTCGGGCACCTCGAGTCAGTTTGTTATCTGGGTCGTCCAGGAAGCACATGACCTACACGGAGTGTGGTGTGTGTGTGTGTGTGTGTGTGTGTGTGTGTGTGTGTGTGTGTGTGTGTGTGTGTGTGTGTGTGTGTGTGTGTGTGTGTTGGAGAGAGGGAGAGATGAGGATGTACTTATCAATAAGAGTCAGTGTTCTGTCCATGCCGTGGCCTTAACTCTTTCTCAGGAGAACTGTAGGTCTGATGGAGCTGAAGTTTGGTATGAAGCTAATCTGTAAATGAGCGAATGGTGATGAATTGACAGACGGAGAGGTGATACTCAGGTGGGTGTCCAGGTATACTGATGATCGCACAGACATATTTCTTGTATATTTCTTTGTAAAAAAAATTTATTAATCACGATTTACAAGAAAACTGCACACTTTATTTTCAACTGGGTACTGATTTGAAGACACTGGGTGAGAGAGAGAGAGAGAGAGAGAGAGAGAGAGAGAGAGAGATACCTATACCAACAGATAGAGAGACACAGACAGATGTAGTCAGAGAGAGAGAGACTGGCGGAGACAAGCAGACAGAGAGAGACCGACAGAGAGAAATACAGACAGACAGAAAGTGACAGACTGGCAGAGACAAGCAGACAGAGAAAGAGAAAGAGACAGGGATAGAAAGAGAGACAGGCAGACAGAGAGATGGTCAGAGAGAGACAGACTGATGGAGAGAAACAGAGATACAGACATGCCATGACGAGTAGAGAGAGAGAGGCAGGCAGAGAGACAAAGAAGAAGAGATTTGAGATTTGAAACACCTTTATTATATTACACAAACCATTACAATCAAGCATCAATCAATAAAAGACCACCAAATCTCGTCTTAAATAAGAAAAAATAATCAATCAGAGGCAGAGAGACAAAGAAATAGAGACAGACAGAGAGAAAGAGAGAGGCAGAGAGACAAAGAAAGAAAGCAAGACAGAGGAAGAGAGACAAAGAAATAGAGAGGCAGGGACAAAGAAAGAGAGATGGGCAGAGAGACAAAGAAAGAAAGATAGAGGCAGAGAGGCAATGAAAGAGAGATGCAAAGACAAAGAAATAGAGACAGACAGAAAGAGAGAGGCAGAGAGACAAAGAAAGAAAGATAGAGGCAGAGAGGCAATGAAAGAGATGCAGAGAGAAAGAGAGAGGCAGAGAGGCAATGAAAGAGAGATGCAGAGAGAAAGAGAGAGGCAGAGAGACAAAGAAAGAAAGATAGAGGCAGAGAGGCAATGAAAGAGAGATGCAAAGACAAAGAAATAGAGACAGACAGAGAAAGAGAGAGGCAGAGAGACAAAGAAAGAAAGATAGAGGCAGAGAGGCAATGAAAGAGAGATGCAGAGAGAAAGAGAGAGGCAGAGAGACAAAGAAAGAAAGATAGAGGCAGAGAGGCAATGAAAGAGAGATGCAGAGACAAAGAAATAGAGACAGACAGAGAGAAAGAGAGAGGCAGAGAGACAAAGAAAGAAAGCAAGACAGAGGCAGAGAGACAAAGAAATAGAGACAGGCAGAGAGACAAAGAAAGAAAGCAAGACAGAGGAAGAGAGAAAGAAATAGAGAGGCAGGGACAAAGAAAGAGAGACGGGCAGAGAGACAAAGAAAGAAAGATAGAGGCAGAGAGGCAATGAAAGAGAGATGCAGAGACAAAGAAAGAAAGCAAGACAGAAGAAGAGAGACAAAGAAAGAGAGGCAGAGAGACAAAGAAAGAGAGACAGGAAGATAGACAAAGAAAGAGAGAGGCAGAGATAAAGAAATAGACAGAGGCAGAGAGGCAATGAAAGAGAGAGGCAGAGACAAAGACAGAGAGAGGCAGAGATAAAGAAATAGACAGAGGCAGAGAGGCAATGAAAGAGAGAGGCAGAGACAAAGACAGAGAGACAAAGAAAGAAAAAAAGAGAGAGAGATTGTATTATTACTACACCTCTCCAACTCTCCTTCACCCTGAAATGGTGGAAATGCTCGTCTCTTTTTCAGGTTCTGGACGATTAAATCATGTTTATTTATTTTTATTTATTGATAGCGATGTTAAAACTGAAAATGATGATTAGGGTAAATATCAGTATGATACACACACACACACACACACACACACACACACACACACACACACACACACACACACACTCGCCCGTAGAGAAGCACAGAGGTGTAGAACCTCGATTGACCAACATGGTTGTAGGCTCTTTGTTGGATGGCATGAACACTCGTATCTTCTGATCTCTTCTGATTATTGTTGCTTGGTTTTCAGCTGGTAGGAAGTTGCAGGTCTCTGACAGGAAGTCCTCACAGCTCAGGATACTCAGCACGCACCTCTTTAATTAGCAACGTTTTTTGTTGTTGTTTCAGTGAAGCTGTATGTTATCATAAGATAATACTTGCAGCGTTCTGAGAGCCTTTTTTTTTTCTATCATTAAATTTTTAAAAGAAACATACGTCATGACAGGGACTGGCTTGTTTCGCGGATGTTCCACAGCGTAACTGTAAACGGATAAGAAGTACGGCGTGATGTTCTTTACTATGTAAAACATTGTATCTGTTGGCAAATTACTGTGGTGCAAGAGGAATAAAACACTTGGTGTTATTAGGAAATGATCAGCTTCGGGGTGGTAAGAGTCACCCCGCTTCACGTTGGGATACTCGTCCTTCATATTTGTCCACTGTTAAAAAGTAATGGCACCCCGAACAATTGGTTCTGCCCTGAGAGACATCTGTTTACTTTTATTTGCTAAGAGTCTCTTTGTTCGTTTTTTTTTTTTTCCCCCCTCCAACCCAGAACACTCCGGTTCTGACATACGGAGCCGCTAAGAACCGACCAGACTCCGTTCTCTCTCTTTTTCTCTCTCCTTGGCATTTGCAACTCGTTCCCCAAAGACTCGAGAGGATCTTCTGTTCTGGGCTTTGATCTGGAAATCGTATGCACCCTTTCTGCTTTCTGAGAACGTGGGATGAAGGTTGACCTCGTCGAGAAAGTTCTCGTGTTTCTTTTTCTTCTTCTTTTCTTTCTTTTTTCTTTCCATTTCGCTTCCCCGCACCTCGTTTTTTTTCGTGCATGTGTCTCACGTCAGAGTGTTTGTTTGCGCCATCACCATGGCGTCCGACCGGCTCCCGCTCCCTCGTCTCGTCTCGTCTCTGATAAAAACCCGACAGTACGACCTCACACACACTCGGGCCTGAGGTTCAGTCCGGGTTAAAACGGGAGCTCTGTATCACTCGTTCTCTTTAAAGATCTTCTGGACGAGCGCCCGGGTGCTTCGGGAAGAGTCCGCTTCGCGATTGCTTTTTAAAAAATATATATTTATTTATTTATTTATTTGCGTGCACTTTGTTTTCTGTCTGATCTCAAGCGCCGCTCCCACACCGTTAATTCTCCTGTGAAGGGCCGGCCTTTCGCTGGAGGACGCAGGATGAGATGAAGATGTGTGAGAGCGTTAGTTTCACCACTCACATCGTCCTGACCGAGGGACGACTTCAGTCTCGCAGCGTTCTTGACTTTGTTAACGTATAGTTAAGGAGATACCATCGTCAGTCTCAGATCGTTAGGGGTCACGATACAGACCATCTCACAAGCTTGGGCCATATGACAAAAATATCTCATCACAATATCTGAAGACATTTCTATGAAACACAACGTGTACCACGATGTATAGATGATGGTATGGTAATAGATGATCGTGTGTCGGCGCTCTGTATCAGTTACAGTGCTTTATAGTTTACGATTTTTCGATTTCTTGGTAACATGACGAGCTGCAATATTTTATTTTATTTTTTTTGTCTTATTAAATTCAAGAGAGAAAAAGGAGACGCTGGTAAGGGAACGACTACAAGCTACAAACCGTTAAAAAGCACGACGTGTCGTACATTAATAAATTAAAAATTGTAATCGTTGCAGTTTTCATATCACAGCATGGTCTGGTGTGTGTTATGCCTTGCTTAAATAATCGTTAGCCGTGTGTGTGCTAATGATCACGTACTAAAACGCGTACTATTCGCACCCAGTTCAGCCGTAGCCAATAATGCGATAATGTTAGAGTTTAAACGTTAGCTAGCTAGCAAATTTGGCTATTTTAATTGCAAACAAGCACAGCCTCTTTAAAGTTTATGTTGTGTGTAAATAAAGCCAACATTTAACGCTAAGCAGTACTTCGACAACGAAAACATGAAAATAAAAGCTAGCGGTGATGTGACATTTTTACTCCGGTGCGTAGAAATGATCCCAGATTGTATCAGTGATTTGTTTATTAATCCTGCACTCACTTGGTGCGTTTGGTGCGTGATGCGTCGTATTATTGTATTGTATTGTACAGTTATTGAAAATAATTGCTCATCAGTGAGCAGGTTTATTCAAAAGATATTTGAGGTTAAAAGTTAAAGAAATGATTGACACTTTATTCAGAGAGAAAGAGAGCATGAGGGAGAGGGATGTGGATAGAAAGGGACAGGGAGAGAGACGAAAAGAGAAAGAGGGGAAATGGAGCGAGAGACTGAGATAGGGAAGAGGATGGAAAGAGACAACAGGAGAGAGACGTAGAGAGAAGAAGCGATAGACTGATGGAGAAAGACAGCGGGAGAGAGACGTAGAGTTAAGAAGCGATAGACTGATGGAGAGAGACAGCGGGGGAGAGACGTAGAGTGAAGAAGCGATAGACTGATGGAGAAAGACAGCGGGAGAGAGACGTAGAGTGAAGAAGCGATAGACTGATGGAGAAAGACAGCGGGAGAGAGACGTAGAGTGAAGAAGCGATAGACTGATGGAGAAAGACAGCGGGAGAGAGACGTAGAGTGAAGAAGCGATAGACTGATGGAGAGAGACGTAGAGTGAAGAAGCGATAGACTGATGGAGAGAGACGTAGAGTGAAGAACCGATAGACTGATGGAGAGAGACGTAGAGTGAAGAAGCGATAGACTGATGGAGAAAGACAGCGGGAGAGAGACGTAGAGTGAAGAAGCGATAGACGGATGGAGAGAGACGTAGAGTGAAGAAGCGATAGACGGATGGAGAGAGACGTAGAGTGAAGAAGCGATAGACGGATGGAGAGAGACGTAGAGTGAAGAAGCGATAGACGGATGGAGAGAGACGTAGAGTGAAGAAGCGATAGACGGATGGAGAAAGACGTAGAGTGAAGAAGCGATAGACGGATGGAGAGAGACGTAGAGTGAAGAAGCGATAGACGGATGGAGAGAGACGTAGAGTGAAGAAGCGATAGACGGATGGAGAGAGACGTAGAGTGAAGAAGCGATAGACGGATGGAGAGAGACGTAGAGTGAAGAAGCGATAGACGGATGGAGAGAGACGTAGAGTGAAGAACGTCTGAATTACGCCACCTGTTCAGATTGTGTGTTGAGAACAGCATGATCTGAGTGAGTGATCTAAAAACATTGTGATCGCGGTGATCTTGGGCAGTTCGGAAGAGTACCAGTGTAACGCACCCGTTTTCACGACTTCACAGTAGTTCTGTGGTTCAGGCTCTGATCTAATAACCACAACGTCATGAGTTTAAATCCCAGCGCTGTCCCGAGAGCCGCTGCATGTTCTACTCACAACCAACACATGCTGGAGTATTTTCAGACCAGGACGATCTGCCAAGATCCAGATATCTACAGACACCAGCACTGAGTTAATTAATGATGATGCTGAGAGAGAGAGAGAGAGAGCTGTAGAGAGAGGGAGAGATGGAGAGAGGGAGTAGTGGGGAGAGACCAAGGGAGTAGTGGGGAGAGACCGAGGGAAAGGGACCTGGATAGAATGAGAGAGAGCGAAACAGAGAGAAAGAGACAGAGAGAGAGCTAGAGAGCATGACAGAGAAAGACCTAGAGAGAAAGAGATAGGGAGAGATGGAGAAAGGGAGATGGAGACCGACAGAGAGAAAGACTGGGAGAGATGGACGGAAAGGGAGAGACAGACAGAGAGCAGGAGAGAGGGAGGTGGACAGAAAGAGACAGAGAGACAGAGCTGGAGAGAAAGAGAGGGAGAGTGAAAGGCACAAAGAGAAAGAATTCGAGAGAGAGCGAGAGAGAGAGATTGTGTGTGTGTGTGTGTGTGTGTGTGTGTGTGTGTGTGTGTGTGTGTGTGTGTGTGTGTGTGTGTGTGTGTGTGTGTGATCCCCCTGTGGTCCACTCCGGTTGAACAGCAGAGTTAAATCCTCTGCACAAGGACGAATCTCTCCCTGCTGCTGTATGAACTCAGAATCCATGCTCAGCAAAAAAAAAGCTGTGTGTGTAACCATAGCAACAGTAACATGGCAACCAAAACAATGGCAATTAGTACTGAATACCCACAATGCACTGCAGTACATTAGCGTCCAGTGGATGTTTATAGAGAATACCCACAATGCACTGCTGTACATTAGCGTCCAGTGGATGTGTATACTGAATACCCACAATGCACTGCGGTACATTAGCGTCCAGTGGATGCGTATAGAGAATACCCACAATGCAGTGCGGTGTTTATAAGGAATATAAAGACGGTCATTTCCTCCTGGCTCGTGATAAACAGCCTCCTGTATTGTATTAATGAGTCGTATTAATGAGTCGTATTAATGAGTCGTATTAATGAGTCGTATTAATGAGTCGTATTAATGAGTCGCATTAATGAGTCGCATTAATGAGTCGTTTGGGGTGGTAAGAGTCACCCCGCTTCACGTTGGGATACTCGTCCTTCATATTTGTCCGCTGTTAAAAAGTAATGGCACCCTGAACAATTGGTACACTCGTCTCTCTCTGTCTCTCGCTCCTGAGTTTGCTGCCGTCTTTCTGTCCCTCACGGTCTGACATTTTTATCCTGTTAGAGGTGCCTTTTCATCACCCTCACTCATCCTGACCGCGGTGGGAGTTAAAGTTTCCACCTGATCGCCCCGGACCGCTCCTCTTTCTGTAGGCGTGTTACACGGATCCGCTTACTCT
>CM042556.1:17412500-17457500 GCA_023630585.1 Cranoglanis bouderius | reverse complement strand
TTCACAAACTAGAGGTCGTGACCCCACGTGGGGTTGCTTGATTTACAAATGGGACGGTGAGAGAAACTCTCAACCTCCTGTTTTGTTTCGTTCATTTGTTTTCCAGATTAACATGAGAAATATCAAAGATGGAGTTTGTGTGCTAATGTTTTCTAACATCGCTCAGAGTAACACGCTGTTTTAGTTTTTTTCACTCTCCTGACGCGCTGTTCAGAAAAAATTGGACAAACTTCCCCGTCCATCTACCTCCTCTAAACAAACAACGTTGTGTCTCAAATCGCATTCGAGCGCCAACACTGACCGCGTTTCCTGTACCACGTAGTGTTTCAGTTTTTTTTTTAATAAAAACCTCTCATGTCGCCTTCAGAAATACATTATCCGCCGTCTCTGATTTGAGGCGCGGATCATGACGACAATCATGACGACAGCGGAAAGCTTTAATGAGCTCGTCGGTGCGTTTAACCTCACTGTGCATGAAATCGCTAAACATTTTTCAGTCCGACTTGGAAACCTGACGAACGGCGATGTTTTGGCTAGTGGATTTATTTATTTTTTTTTTTAAATCTCTTGGATCTACGTAAGATTGCGCAATAATGCTGCTCGTGTCATTGCTGCCTCTGCACAACTATCACACCACCCCGGCGTGAGGTATTTAGTTATAACAACACTTCGCACTAGACCGGTAAATCAGTGTAAGGAATATTTCTATGGGTTTTAGTTGCACGTA
Organism: Cranoglanis bouderius; assembly: GCA_023630585.1. Classification (NCBI taxonomy): domain Eukaryota; kingdom Metazoa; phylum Chordata; class Actinopteri; order Siluriformes; family Cranoglanididae; genus Cranoglanis; species Cranoglanis bouderius. Next base: position 17,456,773 of record CM042556.1, on the reverse strand, counting down.
CACACACACACACACACACACAGACACACGCACACACACACACACACGTGTTAATAACGTTAAAAAAAAATGATGAAATGTTACAATAGTCACTAGGCCTGTCACGATAATTACGTTATCGACTTAACGTATGATATATATATATATATATATACACACATGACCTCGATCATTTTTGCTGACCTCGATATTCACCGTTATGGTTACACGCGTGTTTGTTTACATAAGAATGAACATTTTAGCCGTTCGCGCTGCTTCCGTCCTCTCGTCTGCCCTGCGGCTGTCGGATTAAAATTCAAACTTCGATTATGGGACGAATTTAAGATAAAAATGCACAACTGAATGAAAAACTGTGTGCATTCGGTTTAATTTTTCCATTTTCTCGCCAACTAAAATGCCGTTGACTAATATCCCACGCCATTTCAGTCAGAGTAAAATGGACTAAAACCAATACGACATGACAACATATTGACTAAATCTGGAGGATATTAACTATTTTTTGACGTTCCAATTCCAACGTCTGAATAATATTAAGAATTAAACGTTCATTAATATTTGAAAGGGTGTACTTGCATTCTTATGCTGTAATAATATCATAATTATATAGCCTGTTTATAGAGAATGATTGATGTTTGATGACATTCTCTGTAACTCACAAAATGCCAAGTGGACCTTTTATTTTATTTTATTTTTTTTTTGCGAGGGGGGAAAAAAAAACATCAGAATTGTGAGATTTAAACTCGTAACTGCGAGAAATAAAGTCAAAATTGATCTATTGAAAAGATTTTAATTTTTTTCTCCGTGCTCCGGGCTTCCATAGTTTTAGGACTATTTAATATTTTGGTTCAAAATATTCATCCTTTTTTTTTTTCCTCCCACGTCTGAAAACTGAAAGTCATTTTTTGCACAAAACGTTTCAGTGCTATTCCTAATAATAAATCTTTTCCCATTTTTTTTCATCTGGGTTAAACTGCTAACTGAGCTTTCCAACGGTGTAGTAAAAAGCACTGTTTTAAAATAAATAAATAAATAAAAATTTAAAAAAAGGTCTTTAAAAAAAAAAAAAAAAGATTTGTGCATAAATAGAAAGACACTTTGGCAATAATTTATCCGAGCGAACTATACTGTGTGTACATGAGGAACATGACAGTTTATTGCCGAACGCTCAGTCCCAATTTGTTTTCCCCCCTCATTTCTCTTCACTTTCCCTCTCCGCCTCACTGACATTCTCATGTAAACTGAAAAGAATAGGAGCTTTTATTTTTTAACCGAATCCACCCTACAGGGTGTGGCATTATTTTGTTTCTGGGGTTATCTGCAACTCCGCATCGGGCCAAAAGGGGCAAAGATACACCGCCTCCTGTCTCTCCTCACACACACACACACACACACACAGAACGGTTTGTTTATTTGACTTGCAGCTACGTGTTTGGCTACGTGACATGCGCGCGCACACACACACACACACGCACGCACGCACAAAAAAAACAAAAGAAGAGAATCAGTGTTACCCAAACTTCTGTAAATCTCGTGGGAATATTTAGCTTAAACATTGACACTAGTGCTGGCCGATTAATTATTTCACAATATGCTTTTCTGAGGTAGTGATACCGTATTTATTTATTTATTTATTTTATTTGTTTATTTTAAAACGGATTGATTGCAAACTCAAAGCTGCCATTCTAGTGTTAAAACCTTTGTATCTTTGAAATTGTAAAATATTTAACATTTTTACAGATTTTATTTATTTTCTCCTTTTTGGTGTTAAATACTTTTTTTTTTATTATTTATTTATTTTTTAATAAATTAAAAACAATTTTTTTAAAATTTAAAATTTGTTTTTAATTTTATTTTTTAAACGTTTAAAATGATTATTGTAAATAATAAACAACCGAATAATCAATAAAATGAATAATCATAAGTAAATGAAAGAATTTTTATAGACGTTAAATAGAGTATCATAGAACAGATTTCTGTTGTTGTTGTTGTTTTTTTTGCCAGCAATTTGGGAATAAACCTGTATATCACATATTATACTTATATATTATGTATACACTGTATACACAGCTTTACGGGTTCATGTTAAAAACTTGTAATAAAGATTTATAAATTCAAGCTTCACAGGGGAAAAAAAAAAAAAAGCTTTAGAAAACCGTAGGTTTTTTTTTTATAACCCCGTTTTCACACCCAAGGATTTCACCCAAGGTAGAAATACAGACAACATACCGGAGCAGAGAACACCCAAACAGGAGTTCGTTCTAGACACAACATATGCTCAAGTATAAAGAACGAGACGGTGGTTTATGGAGACGGTCACCATGTTAGAATTTAATGTTTATTTACAGGTTGTGAATCATGTTTTGCACCTGTTTATCTCACACACAGTGTCTCGTGTTTGTTTATTTGTGTGTGTGTGTGTGTGTGTGTGTGTGTCCGTCCTCAGGGGGAGAAGAATGCAGGCTTTGACGTTCTCTACCACAACATGAAGCACGGCCAGATCGCCACCAAAGAGCTGGCCGAGTTTGTGAGAGAGAGGTGAGACAGCGAGAAGAAGCGGGAGGTGTCATGATGGGGAGAGAGAGAGAGAGAGAGAGAGAGAGAGACAGACAGAAAGAGAAAAAACAGAGACAGTGAGAGAGAGTTGTGTGGATGCTGCTGAGTGATGAAGAAGCTGTTAAATAAAATGTTTACTGTGATTTCTTGTGATTATTAATAGAAAGTCAGATATTCTGAGTCAGTTTTGCTTGTACTACTGTGACTGTTAATACTACTACTAATGATCTTACTATCAGCACTACTGCAACTACTACTACTACTAATATAACTATCAATACTAGTAGTACTACTAATGTTAATGTCAATACTACTACTTACTACTAATACTACTACTAATATGACTATCAATACTACTACTAGTAGTGTCAGTACTGCTACTAATACTACTACTACTAATAATAACTATCAATACTATTAGTACTACTAATGTTAATATCAATACTACTACTTATTACTACTACTACTAATAATAATAATATTATTACCATCAGTATTACTACTACTAATGTTAGTCAATACCACTACTATTACTACTAATAATAATATTACTATCAACGCTACTACAGTTACTACTACTACTACTACTACTGCTGCTACTACTATTACTACTACTATTACTACTATTGCTGCTACTGCTACTACTACTACTACTAATGGTAGTGTCAATACTACTACTACTGGTAGTGTCAATACCACTACTACTACTACTAATGGTAGTGTCAATACTACTGCTGCTACTACTATTACTACTACTACTATTACTACTACTGCTGTTACTACTACTACTGCTACTAATGGTAGTGTCAATACTACTACTACTACTAATGGTAGTGTCAATACTACTGCTGCTACTACTGTTACTACTACTACTATTACTACTGCTGCTGTTACTACTACTACCACTGCTAATGGTAGTGTCAATACAACTACTACCACTACTAATGGTAGTGTCAATACTACTACTACCACTACTAATGGTAGTATCAATACTACTACTACCACTACTAATGGTAGTGTCAATACTACTACTACCACTACTAATGGTAGTGTCAATACTACTACTATTACTACTAATGGTAGTGTCAATACTACTACTATTACTACTAATGGTAGTGTCAATACTACTACTACTACTACTAATGGTAGTGTCAATACTACTACTACTACTACTAATGGCAGTGTCAATACTACTACTACTAATGGTAGTGTCAATACTACTACTACTACTACTACTAATGGTAGTGTCAATACTACTACTACTACTACTACTAATGGTAGTGTCAATACTACTACTACTACTAATGGTAGTGTCAATACTACTACTACTACTAATGGTAGTGTCAATACTACTACTACTAATGGTAGTGTCAATACTACTACTACTAATGGTAGTGTCAATACTACTACTACTAATGGTAGTGTCAATACTACTACTACTAATGGTAGTGTCAATACTACTACTAATGGTAGTGTCAATACTCCTACTAATGGTAGTGTCAATACTACTACTACTAATGGTAGTGTCAATACTACTACTACTAATGGTAGTGTCAATACTACTACTACTACTACTACTACTAATGGTAGTGTCAATACTACTACTACTACTACTACTACTAATGGTAGTGTCAATACTACTACTACTACTACTACTAATGGTAGTGTCAATACTACTACTAATGGTAGTGTCAATACTACTACTACTACTACTACTAATGGTAGTGTCAATACTACTACTACTAATAGTAGTGTCAATACTACTACTACTACTAATAGTAGTGTCAATACTACTACTAATGGTAGTGTCAATACTACTACTAATGGTAGTGTCAATACTACTACTAATGGTAGTGTCAATACTACTACTAATGGTAGTGTCAATACTACTACTACTAATGGTAGTGTCAATACTACTACTACTACTAATGGTAGTGTCAATACTACTACTACTACTAATGGTAGTGTCAATACTACTACTACTACTAATGGTAGTGTCAATACTACTACTACTAATGGTAGTGTCAATACTACTACTACTACTAATGGTAGTGTCAATACTACTACTACTACTAATGGTAGTGTCAATACTACTACTACTACTAATGGTAGTGTCAATACTACTACTACTACTAATGGTAGTGTCAATACTACTACTACTACTAATGGTAGTGTCAATACAACTACTACCACTACTAATGGTAGTGTCAATACTACTACTACCACTACTAATGGTAGTGTCAATACTACTACTACCACTACTAATGGTAGTGTCAATACTACTACTACCACTACTAATGGTAGTGTCAATACTACTACTACCACTACTAATGGTAGTGTCAATACTACTACTACCACTACTAATGGTAGTGTCAATACTACTACTACTACTACTAATGGTAGTGTCAATACTACTACTACTAATGGTAGTGTCAATACTACTACTACTAATGGTAGTGTCAATACTACTACTACTACTAATGGTAGTGTCAATACTACTACTACTACTAATGGTAGTGTCAATACTACTGCTAATGGTAGTGTCAATACTACTGCTAATGGTAGTGTCAATACTACTACTAATGGTAGTGTCAATACTACTACTAATGGTAGTGTCAATACTACTACTAATGGTAGTGTCAATACTCCTACTAATGGTAGTGTCAATACTCCTACTACTACTACTAATGGTAGTGTCAATACTACTACTACTAATGGTAGTGTCAATACTACTACTACTACTACTACTAATGGTAGTGTCAATACTACTACTACTACTAATGGTAGTGTCAATACTACTACTAATGGTAGTGTCAATACTACTACTACTACTACTACTAATGGTAGTGTCAATACTACTACTACTACTACTACTAATGGTAGTGTCAATACTACTACTACTACTACTACTAATGGTAGTGTCAATACTACTACTAATGGTAGTGTCAATACTACTACTAATGGTAGTGTCAATACTACTACTACTAATGGTAGTGTCAATACTACTACTACTAATGGTAGTGTCAATACTACTACTACTAATGGTAGTGTCAATACTACTACTACTACTAATGGTAGTGTCAATACTACTACTACTACTAATGGTAGTGTCAATACTACTACTACTACTAATGGTAGTGTCAATACTACTACTACTACTAATGGTAGTGTCAATACTACTACTACTAATACTACTATTACTACTACTACTATTACTACTACTACCACTGCTAATGGTAGTGTCAATACTACTACTACCACTACTAATGGTAGTGTCAATACTACTACTACCACTACTAATGGTAGTGTCAATACTACTACTACCACTACTAATGGTAGTGTCAATACTACTACTACCACTACTAATGGTAGTGTCAATACTACTACTACCACTACTAATGGTAGTGTCAATACTACTACTACTAATGGTAGTGTCAATACTACTACTACTAATGGTAGTGTCAATACTACTACTACTACTAATGGTAGTGTCAATACTACTACTACTACTAATGGTAGTGTCAATACTACTACTACTACTAATGGTAGTGTCAATACTACTACTACTACTAATGGTAGTGTCAATACTACTACTACTAATGGTAGTGTCAATACTACTACTACTAATGGTAGTGTCAATACTACTACTAATGGTAGTGTCAATACTCCTACTAATGGTAGTGTCAATACTCCTACTAATGGTAGTGTCAATACTCCTACTAATGGTAGTGTCAATACTCCTACTACTAATGGTAGTGTCAATACTACTACTACTAATGGTAGTGTCAATACTACTACTACTAATGGTAGTGTCAATACTACTACTACTAATGGTAGTGTCAATACTACTACTACTAATGGTAGTGTCAATACTACTACTACTACTACTAATGGTAGTGTCAATACTACTACTACTACTACTAATGGTAGTGTCAATACTACTACTAATGGTAGTGTCAATACTACTACTACTAATAGTAGTGTCAATACTACTACTACTAATAGTAGTGTCAATACTACTACTACTACTAATAGTAGTGTCAATACTACTACTAATGGTAGTGTCAATACTACTACTAATGGTAGTGTCAATACTACTACTAATGGTAGTGTCAATACTACTACTACTAATGGTAGTGTCAATACTACTACTACTAATGGTAGTGTCAATACTACTACTACTACTACTAATGGTAGTGTCAATACTACTACTACTAATGGTAGTGTCAATACTACTACTACTACTAATGGTAGTGTCAATACTACTACTACTACTAATGGTAGTGTCAATACTACTGCTAATGGTAGTGTCAATACTACTACTAATGGTAGTGTCAATACTCCAATACTACTACTAATGGTAGTGTCAATACTCCTACTAATGGTAGTGTCAATACTCCTACTAATGGTAGTGTCAATACTACTACTACTACTACTAATGGTAGTGTCAATACTACTACTACTAATGGTAGTGTCAATACTACTACTACTACTACTACTAATGGTAGTGTCAATACTACTACTAATGGTAGTGTCAATACTACTACTACTACTACTACTAATGGTAGTGTCAATACTACTACTACTACTACTACTAATGGTAGTGTCAATACTACTACTACTACTACTACTAATGGTAGTGTCAATACTACTACTACTACTACTACTAATGGTAGTGTCAATACTACTACTACTAATGGTAGTGTCAATACTACTACTAATGGTAGTGTCAATACTACTACTAATGGTAGTGTCAATACTACTACTAATGGTAGTGTCAATACTACTACTAATGGTAGTGTCAATACTACTACTACTAATGGTAGTGTCAATACTACTACTACTACTACTACTAATGGTAGTGTCAATACTACTACTAATGGTAGTGTCAATACTACTACTACTAATGGTAGTGTCAATACTACTACTACTACTAATGGTAGTGTCAATACTACTACTAATACTAATGGTAGTGTCAATACTACTACTACTACTAATGGTAGTGTCAATACTACTACTACTACTAATGGTAGTGTCAATACTACTACTACTACTAATGGTAGTGTCAATACAACTACTACCACTACTAATGGTAGTGTCAATACTACTACTACCACTACTAATGGTAGTGTCAATACTACTACTACCACTACTAATGGTAGTGTCAATACTACTACTACTACTACTAATGGTAGTGTCAATACTACTACTACTACTACTAATGGTAGTGTCAATACTACTACTACTAATGGTAGTGTCAATACTACTACTACTAATGGTAGTGTCAATACTACTACTACTACTAATGGTAGTGTCAATACTACTACTACTACTAATGGTAGTGTCAATACTACTGCTAATGGTAGTGTCAATACTACTACTAATGGTAGTGTCAATACTCCAATACTACTACTAATGGTAGTGTCAATACTACTACTAATGGTAGTGTCAATACTCCTACTAATGGTAGTGTCAATACTCCTACTAATGGTAGTGTCAATACTACTACTACTACTACTAATGGTAGTGTCAATACTACTACTACTAATGGTAGTGTCAATACTACTACTACTACTACTACTAATGGTAGTGTCAATACTACTACTAATGGTAGTGTCAATACTACTACTACTACTACTACTAATGGTAGTGTCAATACTACTACTACTACTACTACTAATGGTAGTGTCAATACTACTACTACTACTACTACTAATGGTAGTGTCAATACTACTACTACTACTACTACTAATGGTAGTGTCAATACTACTACTAATGGTAGTGTCAATACTACTACTACTACTAATGGTAGTGTCAATACTACTACTACTACTAATGGTAGTGTCAATACTACTACTACTACTAATGGTAGTGTCAATACTACTACTACTACTAATGGTAGTGTCAATACTACTACTACTACTAATGGTAGTGTCAATACTACTACTACTACTAATGGTAGTGTCAATACTACTACTACTACTAATGGTAGTGTCAATACTACTACTACTAATACTAATGGTAGTGTCAATACTACTACTACTAATACTAATGGTAGTGTCAATACTACTACTACTAATGGTAGTGTCAATACTACTACTACTACTAATGGTAGTGTCAATACTACTACTACTACTAATGGTAGTGTCAATACTACTACTACTATTACTACTACTACCACTGCTAATGGTAGTGTCAATACTACTACTACTATTACTACTACTACCACTGCTAATGGTAGTGTCAATACTACTACTACCACTACTAATGGTAGTGTCAATACTACTACTACCACTACTAATGGTAGTGTCAATACTACTACTACCACTACTAATGGTAGTGTCAATACTACTACTACTAATGGTAGTGTCAATACTACTACTACTAATGGTAGTGTCAATACTACTACTACTACTAATGGTAGTGTCAATACTACTACTACTACTAATGGTAGTGTCAATACTACTACTACTACTACTACTACTAATGGTAGTGTCAATACTACTACTAATGGTAGTGTCAACACTACTGCTAATGGTAGTGTCAATACTACTGCTGCTACTACTGTTACTACTACTACTATTACTACTACTGCTGTTACTACTACTACCACTGCTAATGGTAGTGTCAATACAACTACTACCACTACTAATGGTAGTGTCAATACTACTACTACCACTACTAATGGTAGTGTCAATACTACTACTACTACTAATGGTAGTGTCAATACTACTACTACTACTACTAATGGTAGTGTCAATACTACTACTACTACTAATGGTAGTGTCAATACTACTACTACTACTAATGGTAGTGTCAATACTACTACTACTACTACTAATGGTAGTGTCAATACTACTACTACTACTACTACTAATGGTAGTGTCAATACTACTACTACTACTACTACTAATGGTAGTGTCAATACTACTACTACTACTACTAATGGTAGTGTCAATACTACTACTACTACTACTAATGGTAGTGTCAATACTACTACTACTACTACTAATGGTAGTGTCAATACTACTACTACTACTACTAATGGTAGTGTCAATACTACTACTACTACTACTAATGGTAGTGTCAATACTACTACTACTACTACTAATGGTAGTGTCAATACTACTACTACTACTACTAATGGTAGTGTCAATACTACTACTACTACTACTAATGGTAGTGTCAATACTACTACTACTACTACTAATGGTAGTGTCAATACTACTACTACTACTACTAATGGTAGTGTCAATACTACTACCACTACTACTAATGGTAGTGTCAATACTACTACCACTACTACTAATGGTAGTGTCAATACTACTACCACTACTACTAATGGTAGTGTCAATACTACTACCACTACTACTAATGGTAGTGTCAATACTACTACCACTACTACTAATGGTAGTGTCAATACTACTACCACTACTAATGGTAGTGTCAATACTACTACTACTACTACTAATAATAATAATAGTGTCAACTAATATTACTATCAATTCTGCTATTACTCTTACCAATAGTGTCAATTCTACTAGTAACAGAATTGTTTTCAATACTACTGCTAATACTACTGATAAGAATATTATTCTTATTCTTATTAACTACTAATAATAATGCTAATACGACTAGTCCTACTAATACTGTTAATGGCATTACCACTGCTACTAACAATACTAATAATAAGAGTAACAATACCAAACAATAACCATAACAACCCAAGCAAATAAACAAACACACAAAAGGATCGTTCTAGTTCATGTATAATATCTTTGCGTTCTCTCTTTTTGTAAGTACGACTGCTTTTCACCACACACTGAAGTGTTAAAACGCACTGATGTGTGAGGAGTAACACTGAACAAAGAGCTTACTGTCCACACCTAGGGGTCCACACACACACACACACACACACACACACACACACACACACACAGAAACTGAGTATCAGTGTGTAGTTGGCTTGAGTCCATATCTGTATTGGATTAAGCCAGAGGAAGTGTGTGTTCTGGCTCGGGTAACGTCTCCTCTTAGCTCACACACTGCAGAGCAATAATCCGGTTCTGTGTGTGTTTGTGTGTTTGTTTGTGTGTTTGTTTGTGTGTGTGTGTGTGTGTGTGTGTGTGTGTGTGTGTTTGCGTTCGGTTCTTGCTCAATCACACCTGAGCAGGTACATCAGCCTTCTACTGGCTTCATCGGTACATTCAGGTGTTACAGCTGGAGTGGCATGAAGCCAAGTGAATTTCAGAAAATTCTATGAAGGAGGCGTGGCCTCTGTAAATGTCAGTCCAACTGAAGGAGGTGTGGCCTCTGTACATGTCAGTCCCCATGAAGGAGGTGTGGTCTCTATTTTTCTCTATACATGTCAATCTCTATGAAGGAGGTGTGGTTTCTATACAAGTCAGTCCCACTGAAGGAGGCGTGGTCTCTATACGTCAGTCCCACTGAAGGAGGCGTGGTCTCTATACATGTCAGTCCCACTGAAGGAGGCGTGGTCTCTATACATGTCAGTCCCACTGAAGGAGGCGTGGTCTCTATACAAGTCAGTCCCACTGAAGGAGGCGTGGTCTCTATACAAGTCAGTCCCACTGAAGGAGGCGTGGTCTCTATACAAGTCAGTCCCACTGAAGGAGGCGTGGTCTCTATACAAGTCAGTCCCACTGAAGGAGGCGTGGTCTCTATACAAGTCAGTCCCACTGAAGGAGGCGTGGTCTCTATACAAGTCAGTCCCACTGAAGGAGGCGTGGTCTCTATACAAGTCAGTCCCACTGAAGGAGGCGTGGTCTCTATACAAGTCAGTCCCACTGAAGGAGGCGTTGTCTGTATGCAAGTCAGTCCCACTGAAGGAGGCGTGGTCTCTATGCAAGTCAGTCCCACTGAAGGAGGCGTGGTCTCTATACAAGTCAGTCCCACTGAAGGAGGCGTGGTCTCTATACAAGTCAGTCCCACTGAAGGAGGCGTGGTCTCTGTACAAGTCAGTCCCACTGAAGGAGGCGTGGTCTCTGTACAAGTCAGTCCCACTGAAGGAGGCGTGGTCTCTGTACAAGTCAGTCCCACTGAAGGAGGCGTGGTCTTTGTACAAGTCAGTCCCACTGAAGGAGGCGTGGTCTCTGTACAAGTCAGTCCCACTGAAGGAGGCATGGTCCCTGTGCATGTCAGTGTCTCCATGAGGGAGGCGTGGCTTCTGTACATGTCAGTCTCCAGTCTCCATGAAGGAGGCGTGGCTTCTGTACATGTCAGTCGTGGCAAATCAGGCCGTAATCTGCTGAACTCTCTGGAAAGACAGACTGGATAAATAGTTTATTATATTTAAACTCGCACCCCGTACAGGAGACAAGGCCTTTCGTCATTGCGGTGTAACGGACTGCAGCATTCGCACGCCGTTAAAAAGACAAACAGGTTTATTTTTTCCCCGGGGCTGTTTCATGAGCAGACTGTAATGTTTACGCTTTGTCAGATTTAGCGCGTCACACAGAATGACATTCAGAGTGCACCCTGCAGGGCGTTTCCACCCAGCGGCAGTGCTACTGTGTGGGATTTAATCCTGCTGAAATATCTCGCTGTAAGACGGCCGAGTAAAAAAACACCGGATTGCCTTCCGCAGGTTGTCATAAACAATATAACAACATCAATAAAAGGATTCTGTTTAGCATCGTCTCTGTTTTCTCTGCATCATAATAAAACTACTCCTCTCTGTGTGATGTTTGTAAATTCTTTATGAATCCTTAATATTGTTTCCGGTTTCTGTTTTGTTCCTCCAGACTATACTCGTGTTTCTTATTATGTACTTGCACTTAAAAACATAAAGCTAACTTGTTTAAGAACACATTTCTGTCATTTGCAGATTGCAGATATGACTCTTTAATAGGGATGCACTGATGGAATTTTTTTTTTTCCAGACCAAACACGAGTACATCTTTTGGTACGTCGATAACGATCCTGATACCGAAATGAGCAACATACTTAGCGTTAACCAATCAGGGAACATCTTATTTAGCTCTGTTTACATTTCACCGGTTTAAATAGTGGCCTTGAAACGAACGCGCGCGTGTCCCTGTGCACTTAGGCTATTAGGCTCGTTCTTTATAGTGTTAGCTAGTAGATATTAGCTAGCTGCTGTACGTCAATTCGCTTGGAGCTTCTGTATTGATGAACTCCTCATGCTGATGTTTTATTGCTCGAACTGTAGGAAGATACTGTTCCTCCTTTTGATCATTTCACAAAAGTGCAGTCTGATTTGATCGCCGTCATTAATCTTGAAATGCATCCAGATCTCAGTGGTGACCCCAACCCCCCCCCAATGTTCATTAGTGCAACAGTGTATGCTAGTGTTACGTCACATAGTATCGGATGTTTTGAACATTATTTTACAAGGCAGAGGAAATGAGCAGGGGTATCAGACCCATTTACTGTACTGATGTATACCTGCTGTCGTACATATGACTAATATTAGTGTGTGTGTGTGTGTGTGTTTATTGATCAGGGCTGCCATTGAGGAGACGTACTCCAAATCCATGAGCAAACTGGCAAAGTTGGCCAGCAATGGAAGCCCGCTTGGGTAAGTGACCACATCATCATCGGCATCATGTTTACATTTTATTCTGCCACGCTATTGGCCATTTCAGGTCCACTTCCTGTACGGGTCACGTTATAGGCGTATAAATACCAACCGTGGCCCGTCTGTTACTCCGTACAGTCAATTAGTCTTTATCTGAAGGAAACTGGAACACTACTGAGGATTATTCTCAGTACAGCGGTGACACTGACATGATTGTGTGCGGCAGTGGTAGCTCAGTGGTTAAGGTGTTGGGGTAGTGATCAGACGGTCATGAGTTCAAATCCCAGCACCGCCAAGCTGCCACTGTTGGGCCCTTGAGCAAGGCCCTTAACCCTCAACTGCTCAGATGTATAAATTAAATAAATGTAAGTCACTCTGGATAAGGGCGTCTGCCAAATGCCGTAAATGTTACTCTGTGTGTGTGTGTGTGTGCGTGTGTGTGTGGTGGTATGAATGCTTCTAAATTATGGTAGTCCATTATGGTCCTTTTACATTGATGGATGGGGCAGAGAGGGGGCTAATACATTGTGCACAGTCTCAGATGAAGTGTGTTGTGGAAGAGGAGGAAATTCGGTTTCACAGGAAGTGGTGTGCAGTTGGTTGAAGGGTCACAGTTGTGGTTTGGGGTTCCTCTCCTTATGCTCTCTGCATTCTCTGCTTATTGCCACCTCTGTCATCGCACGCACACACACGTGCACACGCGCACACACACACGCACATGTTTGAGCTACAGAGAGCTGAGTAACTTGACACGCACCCTCAAGAATAACAAATGCAGGGTTGCCAGGTTTGCCGGGGGATTTGTTTTTCGTTTGTTTTTACACAAAGTTAGCATTGTTGGATCACTGAAACTCTGTGTCATTTATTAAGTTTCACTTGTTGTACTTTTATGTTGAAAATGGAAACCTAAAATGCTTATTCAGGCAATGCTGTATCGAAAATGTTTTGTATCGAGGCACCACAATCTCGACGTTTTAATGGATAAACATTATCAAAATGAAATACGTCCCAAAGCTATGGAGAAGGGGGCCAGTGACACTTTACTATCACCCAAGTGGGCATTAGACCAAAAATGTCTGAGACCTGCTGTGTTATATTACTTTCCAGACCACCCCTAAATCATATAACATACAATATATTATTTCACATATCAGTATCTCTTATATACCTCTAGCTGCCATTTCTTAGAGTAACATTCCCCAGCTAAAAATCGCTTTATCATCAGAAGTACTACGTGTCCATGTTCAGTGAGTATTTAATTCCTCAATTGTATAATTCAGTATTCACACCCGAGACATAGCTACAGAGTTGCGCGGGATTTGTTTCGCGTGTGAGGCGGAGTTTTCCAACATCAGAGGCGTGTTTCAGTTACGCTTGATTCTGACCTTGAACTTAAGGGCATTTTTTTTGTTGTTGTTTTGCGTGGTACGTCCAGTGTTCTGTTCAGCGCCACTGTCTGACATTTTGACGTAAACACAGTACGTCACGCTGAAATTCATCTTCTCCTCCCCCTCACAGCACATTCGCCCCCATGTGGGACTTGTTCCGGATGTCGTCGGACAAAGTCGCCCTCTGTCACCTGGAGCTGATGAGGAAGATGAACGACCTCATCCGTGACATCAACAAGTACAGCGAGGAGCAGGTCAAAGTTCACCGTAAGGTACTGGAGCGCCTCAGTAGTGCATCCGCTGTAAATTCAGTCACTTCCCTCTGCTCCGAGTCACAGACAGACGGCTCCTTCTGCGTTTACAATACATCACAGCTGGATATCTACATGCTAATGAAGTGCCGATTAGCATAATCTCATTTGATAATGCTAATTTTTGCACACTAGCTTTCTATCACTAGCAGCATTCGCGTTTTTAGTCAAGTTGTTTCCTCATTTTAAATAAATAGTTTAGCTAAAAAATGAACATATTTTTCTCCTTTTATCTAAATAGAGGCCACTTCTAAAACTAGAGACCTCTCTAAAAAAAACTACCTTTTTAAAGAGCAGACGTTTCCTAGTAATAAAGAAAATTACCAGGGGCCCCTCTAAAAGTTTTGAACTGTAGATGCTGATCTAAATCATTTTTTCATAATGTAGAAACCCACTTAAAACTACTGTTTGAAATATAGAGACTCTCCTGAAATTACTTTTTCATAATTAACAAAAATGTTTTGTAATGTAAAGCTTAATTAAAACGTTTTCTTAAAATAGATGCTCCTCTAAAACCCTTGTACTGTAGAATCCCCTCAAAACATTTTTTGTAATGTAGAGGCTCCTCAAAAAACACATTTTATAATGTAGAGGCTCCTCAAAAACTTTTTATAATGTAGCGGCTCCTCAAAAACTGCTTTTTATAATGTAGAGGCTCCTCAAAAATTTTATAATGTAGAAACCCATCTAAAGCTACTTTTTGTAATGTAAAATCACATCTAAAACTACTTTTTGCAATGTAGAGGCTTCTCAAAATCTACTTTTTATAATGTAGAGGCTCCTCAAAATCTACTTTTTATAATGTAGAGGCTCCTCAAAATCTACTTTTTATAATGTAGAGGCTCCTCAAAAAACATTTTATAATGTAGAGGCTCCTCAAAAAACATTTTATAATGTAGAGGCTCCTCAAAAAACATTTTATAATGTAGAGGCTCCTCAAAATCTACTTTTTATAATGTAGAGGCTCCTCAAAAAACATTTTATAATGTAGAGGCTCCTCAAAAACTACTTTTTATAATGTAGAGGCTCCTCAAAAACCACTTTTTAATAATTTACAAACTCAATTGCTGCTTTTTATAATGTAGAAGTTCCTCAAAAACTAATTTTTATAACATAGAGGCTCCTCAAAAACTACATTTTATAATGTAGAGGCTCCTCAAAAACTTTATAATGCAGAAACCCATCTAAAGCTACTTTTTGTAATGTAGAAACAAATTTAGAAATACTTTTTTTTTGGATGTGGAAGCCTCTCTAAGCATTTTTTTTATACAGCTCCCTAAAACTGTCAATGTCAAGGTTTCTTTAAATATCGAGGTTCCTTTTCTCTTTCTTCTCTTCACACTTCATTAACCAAGTTGCTAACGTAGCTAATAATTAATGGAAGCGTAAAGGCACAAGTTCGTTGTGGTACAAACTGCATGTTTAGGCTCAGTAACACCATTTGTACGTGAAAGGAATTACAAGTACAAAAAAATTGCAAAATAAGTTTGATTGAAACACTGGAGTCATGTGAGATGTTCTTGTGACAACATGAAAGGAAATGTGACGAATTTGAAGTAACAAATAAATTAAGCAATCTCTACTAAACAAAATAAACTGAACTTTCAATGAAATTAATGAATTATTTAGAAAGTTACTTGTAACAGTGTGAATATACAGGTGCAGCTCAATAAATTAGAATGTCGTGGAAAAGTTCATTTATTTCAGTAATTCAACTCAAATTGTGAAACTCGTGTATTAAATAAATTCAGTGCACACAGACTGAAGTAGTTTAAGTCTTTGGTTCTTTTAATTGTGATGATTTTGGCTCACATTTAACAAAAACCCACCAATTCACTATCTCAACAAATTAGAATACTTCATAAGACCAATAAAAAAAAACATTTTTAGTGAATTGTTGGCCTTCTGGAAAGTATGTTCATTTACTGTACATGTACTCAATACTTGGTAGGGGCTCCTTTTGCTTTAATTACTGCCTCAGTTCGGCGTGGCATGAAGGTGATCAGTTTGTGGCACTGCTGAGGTGGTATGGAAGCCCAGGTTTCTTTGACAGTGGCCTTCAGCTCATCTGCATTTTTTTGGTCTCTTGTTTCTCATTTTCCTCTTGACAATACCCCATAGATTCTCTATGGGGTTCAGGTGTGGTGTGTTTGCTGGACAGTCAAGCACACCAACACCATGGTCATTTAACCAACTTTTGGTGCTTTTGGCAGTGTGGGCAGGTGCCAAATCCTGCTGGAAAATGAAATCAGCATCTTCAAAAAGCTGGTCAGCAGAAGGAAGCATGAAGTGCTCCAAAATTTCTTGGTAAACGGGTGCAGTGACTTTGGTTTTCAAAAAACACAATGGACCAACACCAGCAGATGACATTGCACCCCAAATCATCACAACTCTGGAAACTGAACACTGGACTTAAAGCAACTTGGGCTATGAGCTTCCCCACCCTTCCTCCAGACTCTAGGACCTTGGTTTCCAAATGAAATACAAAACTTGCTCTCATCTGAAAAGAGGACTTTTGACCACTGGTCAACAGTCCAGTTCTTCTTCTCCTTAGCCCAGGTAAGACACCTCTGACGTTGTCTGTGGTTCAGGAGTGGCTTAACAAGAGGAATACGACAACTGTAGCCAAATTCCTTGACACGTCTGTGTGTGGTGGCTCTTGATGCCTTGACCCCAGCCTCAGTCCATTCCTTGTGAAGTTCACTCAAATTCTTGAATCGATTTTGCTTGACAATCCTCATAAGGCTGCGGTTCTCTCGGTTGGTTGCGCATCTTTTTCTTCCACACTTTTTCCTTCCACTCAACTTTCTGTTAACATGCTTGGATACAGCACTCTGTGAACAGCCAGCTTCTTTGGCAGTGAATGTTTGTGGCTTACCTAGTGAACCAAACTGAGAGACCATTCTGAAGGCTCAGGAAACCTTTGCAGGTGTTTTGAGTTGATTGGCTGGTTGGCATGTCACCATATTCTAATTTGTTGAGATAGTGAATTGGTGGGTTTTTCTTAAATGTGAGCCAAAATCATCACAATTAAAAGAACCAAAGACTTAAACTACTTCAGTCTGTGTGCATTGAATTTATTTAATACACGAGTTTCACAATTTGAGTTGAATTACTGAAATAAATGAACTTTAACACGACATTCTAATTTATTGAGATGCATCTGTAATGCATTGTATTACATTTTGTTGGTCCTCAAAGGTTTACACACATTTAATCCTTTTTTTTTAACCCTACGAGCAAAACATTGTCGCTTGTAGTTGTTGCTTGTGGGCGTGGCCTGTTTTTTTTTTTTTTTTTTTTTTTTTTTTTTAGTTCGAATGAGAAGCAGTAGATGCCAAAATGTATCGCTCACAGCCCACTGTATGATAACGTATTCAAGCATGTTTTGATTTTCATGTTACATGCTAGGCATCGTACTCACTTCGTTGGCAGATTAGTAACGCAAGCTAACTGTACTTGTGTTTCCGCAGACGAAGGAGGAGGTGATTGGTACTCTGGAGGCGGTTCAGGCTCTGCAGGTACAGAACGGACACTTACAGAAGGCCAGAGAGGGCTATCACGCTAAATGTACGGAGCTGGAACGGCTGCGCAAAGAAGGAGCTCCTCAGAAGGAGCTGGAGAAGGTGTGTTTTAGACACTTTATTTTGCTAGACAAAAATATACAAAAACAGACATCTTTGCTAGACGGTTCTTCGTGAAAGACTCCATGGGTGTTTAAGAATGACGTTGTGATTATTGGAAATAAAGCTGATTATAGATTTACTTTTTCTGTAGAGAGGAAGTGCCCTTAGCTTGATTTATAATTGATATTATTTTATTGATTTGTAATTTATATCTATATTAATTATCTATTGCTTTCAGGCTGAGCTAAAGTCTAAGAAGGCGGCCGAGTCTTTTACAGCGTCTGTAGATAAGTTTAACCGCGCTGGAGGAGACTTTGAGCAGAAGATGAGTGAGTCCGCACAGGTGCGTACGCTTCCAGGTTTATGGTTCCTCCAGATCCCTCAAAAACCACCTTTGCCAACAAGTGCTGTTTACAAAATGGAGGCTTTTTCCAGAGGCCTCTCTTAAAATGACTTTTTCAAGTACTAAAACGGCATAAATATTTTTTTTTCCTGATTTTTTTTCCTGATTCCTTTAAAACTACTTTTTCATATATGTACATGTAGAAGCATACATGTAGAAGCCTTTCTAAAATTATTTTTTGATATTGTAGAAACCTCTCTGAGCTACTCATTCATAAGTTAGAAGCTCATTTAAAAGTCCCTCTAAAACTACATTTTTATTTTTGGTTAAGCTTCCTCTAAGACTATTTTTTTATGTTGTCTCCTCTAAAACTACTTTTTTTATGTTGAGGTTCCTCTGACAAAAATTTCATAATGTTGAAGCCAATGTAAAACTTTTTTTTTGGAATGTTGTAGCCCATTTAAAGCTTTTTCATTAATGTAGAAGCTACTTTTCCATATTGTACAAACCTCCTAAAACTACTCTCATACAGTGGAAAACCATTGAAAATAACTTCTTGTAATGTAGAAGCCCATTAAAAACTACTTTTTGTAATGTAGAAGTCCATTTAAAACTACTTTTTGTAATGTAGAAGTCCATTTAAAACTACTTTTTGTAATGTAGAAGTCCATTTAAAACTACTTAAGTGTAGAAGCCTGTTTAAAGCTACTTTTTTTCATAAAGTTGAAACCCATTGAAAATCATTTTTATTAATTTAAATGTCCATTTAAAACTTATTGTAATGAAGAATCCCTTCTAAGACTACTTCCAAGACTGTTTTGTAATGTAAGAAGTCCATTTAGTACCAGTTTGTCATAATGTAAAGGCTTCTCTGTGTACTTTTTGTTTTGTTTTTTTTAAATGTAGATGCCTTCTGAAATTGCTTTTTCATGATGTTTTGTAATGTAGAAGCCCATTGAAAACTGCTATTTCATAATGTAGAAGCCCAGATAAAACATTTTCATAATGTAGACGCTCTTCTAAAACTACTTTTTTAATGAAGAAGTCAACTTAAAGCTGTACTTTTTGTAATGTTGAATCTTATCTACAGCTATAATGTAGCATGTCGTCTAAAACAATTTTTTTGTAATGTAGAAAACTATTTAAAATTCCTTTAAAATTGTTTTTTTTCCCCTCAATTAGACAATAAACAAGCTGATTTTTGAAAATTGTTCCAAAAGTAGCTTTCAAAAACATCTCCTTTTCTAAAAAATAAAAAAATGTTGCTCAGTAACCTCCTTTAAAACTACTTTTACCAGAAGCCCATCTAAACCAATATATACCTGCAGTTTCTACATACCCCTTCTAAAACTATTATTCTCGGCATTCACTTTCCTCAGAATATTTTTTTTCCCAGATGCCCCTCTGATCCTTCCACTGAGATCAGATCACTTAAGTTCTTGTTAAAAGAACTTCAACTCTCAGGAGCTTAGAAACGTTCTCTATTTAAAGATGGCCTCAGGTAGCTAGTGTTCGAGGCAGAGCCAGGTAAGCTGCAGGATGTCTCGTCCCTTGCCAATGATGCAGTGCATCATAAATCATCCTGACAGAATAAAATTAACAACATTCTGTGAGGAAAAACACACACAGAGCACGTCGGGTTAGCAAGAAAAACAGCCACAGAGATCCATAATCAACCTGTGATTTTAACATTTAAATTGCAGCGTTAACTATTATTATACTGTAATGTCAACAATTAAACGATAAATGAACAATTAGACAGTTAGAATTCAACTGTAATTTTAAACATGTAATGTTAAACATGTTATTGTTTAATGTAAACAATAAAACTGTAACATTAAACTTTAACTTTAATATTAAACTGTAACATTAATTAACATTAAACTCTGACATTTGAACTAATATTAAACTGTGACATACATTTGAACTGTAATATTATTTATTAGACTTTAATATTAATAATTAAACTGTAACATTTCTCTATTTTGATCATTTCTGACTTTAAATAAAAATAATGTTCTGTTAGTAGCGTGTTGTACGGAAAAAAGTTGCAGGTTGACCTTAGACGCGAGTGCTACACCGTGATGTCAGCGTGTCCTGGAGGGCGGGGCTTATGTGTCACAACACATGTTTGTGCTGGTGTATCAAAAAAGCATACATCTACCCAGCACTTGTGAGAGATCAGCAAAAATCCGGCTTTTTAAATGAGTTTTATAGGTCAAGGAGTAGAGACTCTAAATGAGAATCTGGAGAAAACAGATTTTCTACAGCTGTAATAAAAAAAAAAACCCACAAAGGCAACTGATCCTTTTATCTTAATACAGAACATGTTGCAAAGCTCCTGCACGTGCAGTCGTGGTTTCCGAACTCCTTGAGCCTGTGTTTTTATTTTTTTATGGTTCATGCAGAACCCAGAAGTAAAACGCTTTAGCACTGAGTCAGACTCCTTTAACATCAACCACAGATCAGCGGTAAACAACGAAAATGAAGGAATGGAGCCGTAATCTTTGTTTATTTAACCTTTATGGAAGGAGTCTCCAGTTTCAGCGCTTATACGCCATGTTGTTTCTCCGTAGCGTGACAAGCTTCTGGGTTTTTTGTGTGTGTGTGTGTGTGTGTCAAGAGTGAAATATAAAAGAGGCTGGTGAAGACAAAACAGGAAGTAACTTATTTTACAGATGCTCCGCAACATTAAACGTAACTATAAACGGATAAAATGTATGGCGTGTCGTTTGTAAATGGGTAAAAAAATAAAAAATTTCCGTTGTTGGGAATGACATTTGCTGTGTGTACAAGAGGAATTAAACACTCCAGGATGTGCTGTTCTTGGAAAATAATCAACCTCAGGGTGGTAACAGTAACTCTGCTTTATCACAGCATTGATTATTTTCCTATAACAGCACGCTCCAACGTGCTTTATTCCTTACTTATCACCCAGACTTGATGCCAGCGACATGAAGCAGCTCTCTAGCATTACTATAACCTTCCGTGTTTATGATTCGTCCAGCAATCTAAACTTTTTTCATCTGTAAATCTGACCCGAGTCCGTTAACGACTTTGCATTAGCGTTAATGGATGTACGTGTCCAATCGGCTCTCAGCAGATCTTTTAACAGGCTTAACATGAGCCATTATTTAAAATTTGAGTGAGAGGTGATTATCTGAAGTAAACGCAGTATTCTCCCACTCCATGTCCATTTCAAATCCTCGTCACTGCCGTCTCCGCGCCATGCAGAAGTTCCAGGACATCGAGGAGGACCACTTACGGAAGATGAAGCAGCTGATCAAGTCTTACTCACAGTCCATAGAGGACACGCACGTCCAAGTGGGACAGGTGAGCTCTTCACTGATGACTGATTGAGTATGGGTTTTCAGTTGGATTTTATGGTTCAGCTCAAGTGTGTGTGTGTGTGATTTCTCTGCGCTCAGGTTCACGAGGAGTTCAAGCAGAACGTGGAGAACATCGGGATCAGGAGTCTGATTCAGAAGTTTACTGAGCTGAAGGGCACGGGAAAAGACCGGCCAGGTAGCGCACACCTGTTTAGCTCTGGATATAGAGAGAGACTTTAGTCATGAAAACATAAAGCCAATTAGTGCTTCATATGTTTGCTTGTGGAATGTAAGGTATAATGGTGTACACCAGATGTACTGTTCCATAAACAGTTAATATAGATTTTATACACACACACACACACACACACACACACACACACACACACACACAAACAATAATTCTCAGTCTAGACTGCAAAGGAGTGGCAACTTCTACAATCCAGCACCAAGGACCTAAAGTGTGTATTTATCATTGTGGAAACAGGGTAAGAACTGCTTTTGTGTGTGTGTGTGTGTGTGTGTGTGTGTGTGTGTGTGTGTGTGTATGTTTTGCCCAGGACCTGTGGGTTTTGAGGAGTTCCCGTCCACTCAAGTGTCCGAGAATAACAAGAAAAGCCGAGCAAAAGCGTTCAGGATCCCCGGCCTGGGCAAGAGGGACAAAGAGCCAGACTTCACGTGAGTCACACGCGCACACACACACACACGTGTGTTTGTGTGTGTGTATATATATATATATATATATATAATCACATTTTCCTTATTACAGTTACTAAAAGATATACCATAATTGTAAAAAAAAAAAAAAAAAACTTTTTTTTAAAAAAGTATATTTCATGGAGATTGATTCACTTGTTTAAAAGCATTCTATAGCATTATTTTTCTTTCTTTTATTAAACTTATTTTATCCTTTCTTTCTATTTTATCTTTTTCTTTCTTTCTATTAGACTACAGAATTGTAGTGACTCCATATAATCTTTATGCATCTTGATTATTTTCTTTGACAACAAAAAAAAGTCCCAGAAAAAAGTCCTGCTCACTACAAGACCAACAATAAACAAATACAGAATATAATGTATTTGTAATGTACATTATACTTTATAAGAAATAATTTAAATACCAACCTTTTATATTAAAAATTACCTGTAGTTTTTGTTTTTACCTCAGTAACTTTTGACACCTCTTTTCCCTTTCCCTCCTTTTTTCCCTCCTTTTGTTCCACAAACAAGATAAAAACTCTCATTTTCACTCTTCTTCTTCTTTTTTTCTTCTTTTTTTTTAAATCAAACAGTCAGAGATAAGTATTTACATATTCATTTCAAATATTTAAATATTAATTTAACATGTTTACATTTTATTACATTTTTTTGGGGTGTTTTTAGTGTTATTAGGATTTTTATTTAAATGAGACTTTATAAGAGACTCATATAATTTATATGAGACTAAATAAATATGACCATTTATTTAAAAATAACTTTTTTAAATATTGGAAATTGACATCATCACCTTACAGTATATTTTATATCTTTTATAAATATATTTATAGACTGTGTTTTGTATAATCTGTCCATCCTTCCAAGATCGTGCTAATGAGGCTGTTGTTGTTTGTGCAGGGATTCTGCGCTGACGGATACACCAGTAAGTTACATCACACACACACACACACACACACACACACACACACACACACACAGAGACTGTCCTCACTTAACAACGTCTCTTGGAGTCACCGGGGCACCACAGTCTTCTCATTGTTCCACTGACGTAAAGTGTGTGTGTTTGTGTGTGTTTGTTTATGTGTGTGTGTGTTTGTGTGTGTGAGAGAGAGAGAGGATGACCGCCACTCCCTCTGCTGTGTCCGGTTACTCGGGCAGGCTATATTTACGTTGTCCTACTTTTCTTCCTGCTGGCTGTCAGACTCTTTTTAAGAACCACGTCATTAGCAGACATCGTGCTTAGAGTAAACACACACACACACACACACACACACACACAAGGACGTGGGAAGTAGGCATGCTGAGAGTTTACTCCTGACTTTCAAGATTTCAAGATAAGTACAAATGCAGCTGTGATTATTAATCTAGATAAATAAATAAAGAAAATAGAGTATTTGAGTTTTTTTTTCTCAACGGTTACACTTTTTCAAATTTATTGATGAACCACACGTCGCATTTTTTTATCTGTTCATAGTCCCGTTTAACGTCTGTTAATAAAACAGTACTTTAATAAAAATAAATGAAACAAACATTCAAAGCAAAAACAGGCCGCGGCAAAACGTCAGACTGAAGTTTGCCGCCAAGTATACAAAGAAATATTAGAATAATGTAAATCGTATGATTTTCCACGCTCTTCATTTTTATGACTATTTCCTGCGACTTTTCGTGGCACAGAAGCGTTCGGCTGCCGAAGTGAAGCAACGTACCACACGTACAAACTACGTAAGTATCACGGATGTAATGGCGAGCAAATCGGAGATCAGAGTACACGTTAAAGGAGGGGGAAAAAAATTGTCCGACGTATTTCTGCTTCGTGTTGATATTTTTACCGGACATTGAGTCCGACGATTCTTGATTTTGTCGGACATTTGGAATTTTAGCGTTCAAAAAGCGGTATTTACCGGCTAACGGAAACTCTGTTATACGATTGGCTAGTGTTGCTGTGATTGACAGGGGAGAGAGAGAGTATGCCCCTCCCACCCAGAGAGCACAGTCTGCATCATTAGGATTCGAGCTCGCGATCGGACGATATGGCGAACACTTTTCTGATGCGCCACATGGGAGCCCACAGTATGCGTTTTTTTTCTTCCTCTTCTTCTTCTTTGAACCCGGCTTTAACGATTCTGTTTTTTTGTGTGTGTTTTGTAGAATTCGCCTCTGGAGGTAGACGACGAGGGCTTCATGATCCGTGCGGACGTCAGCCAGAATGATATCCTTTATTCGGACCTTGTGGAGACGCGCCGTTGGTCCGCATAACGAGAAATGCTTTCCTTATACGTACTGAGCTTAAGGTTTAATGTGAGTGTTTTTAACATGAAAAAGAAGACACCCATAGATGGTAAAAACGGCGTGTCTATAGGCGTCAACGCCAAGATTATCATGTGACGACGACGTGACGTGTGCGTAGACGTCGGTAACTTCTCAGTACGATCCTTGACTCCGCCCCCACGCTGCGCAGCCGACAAAGAGAACAACTTTTACTCCAGCGACTCGGACTACGACGACGAGGAGCCGAAGAAGTTCCACATCCAGATCCGGCCCGTGTGCAGCCGCAGCAACTCGGCCGCCAACGAGCTGGAGCTGAAGGCCACCGTGGGGACCCTCACCCTGCCCCCGAACCCTGCGGTGAGTTCAGGGGTCAGGGGGCGGAGCCAAACATGGAGCACTGTTTTAAATAAACATAATTCGTGTTTATGTTCTTTATCAGTTATGTGAAAACGCACATAATGTCGTATTAGGGCTGAGCGATATGACTAAGTAATGTCGATATACAGTTCCCTCCGAAACTATTGGAACGGCAAGGCCAATTCGTTTGTTTTTACTGAAGACGTTCGGGTTTGAGATCAAAAGATGAATACGAGAAGATCGTTTATTTCCTGGTATTTATATGTACACGTGTTAAACAACACAGATCATGGCACATTTTGTATCGGACCACCCAATTTGTAGGCGAGAAAAATATAGGAACGTGTGACCGACAAGTGTTTCTTGTTACCCAGGTGTGTCCTGTTTGATTGATTGTGTAAACAGTAAATAGCTCTGAAAATCTACTCTTGGTTTCAGCCTTCAGTTTCACCTGTGAAGACTGCGTTTGTTGTTAAAAAGGATAAGCCAACACGAAGATCAGAGAGCTGTCTATGGGAGAAAAGCGAGCCATTGTGAAGCTGAGAAAAGACGGAAAATCGATCAGAGGCACTGTACAAACATTTTGCACAGCCAATACAACAATTTGGACCGCTGATGATGACCTCACCAACAACCTCCACAGGGCAGGGGTGAAGGTATCTCAATCCACCGTTGGAAGAAGACTTCAAGTGCAGAAATATAGACAGGAGAATATATAGAGAAGAATCGGAAAGCCAGATTGGAATTCGCAAAGAAATACAGAGACGAGCCACAAAAGTTCTGGAACCAAGATTGACCTCTACCAAAGTGATGGAAAGGCCAAGGTGTCGCCGGTCAGTCGCAGGCTCGATGCAGTTATTGCAAGCAAGGGATATGAAACCAAATATTAAGTGTTATTTATTTTAATTTACTTCAAGTCTAATCTGTTCCTATACTTTTGCTCACCTAAAATTGGATGGTCTGATACAAAAGGTTCTACGTTTTATGTTGTTCAACACGTCTAGATGTAAATGCCAGGAAATAAAAGCGGAAATCCTAAACTCTCGTCTCATATCCGTCTATTGATCTCAAACCCAAATGACTTTGGTGTACAGCACAAACAAACGAACTGGCCTTTCCGTTCCAATAGTTTCGGAGCGGACCGTATCGCGACAGATTCGGTCACTGTATCGCACAATATCGCAATATTACAATTTATTAAAATTGCTAGTACTTAAAGTAATGTTTTTTTTTTTTTTTTTTACGTTTTTCATACTTTTTTTTTAATACACTGATTTATTGCTGTCAGTTTTTTTTAGCAAATCAATATATCGTAGAAATACCTTCAAGTATCATGATACGATATATTTGTCATATCGCTCAGCCCTAGAGTTTTGTTTTTTGTTTTCTTCATTACTTTTGGATCCTTGAAGTTGACTTTTTTTTTTTTCTTCCCACTGAAGGTGACAACGAAGAGGCACGTTTCCCGTAAGTTCAGCTTTCCTGAGTTTGTGCGTGTGCGTATGTGTGTGTGTGTGTGTGTGTGTGTTTGTGTGCGCGCACACGCGCATGTGTTTGTACAAATTTGCCCATGTTTGTGCATGTACGTGTCTGTTAGCATGACTCTTCCCAGGAAGAGAGAGATACAGAAGACAGAAGAGAGAGATAGTGTGTGTGTGTGTGTGTGTGTGTGTGTGTGTGTGTGTGTGTGTGTGTGTGTGTGTGTGTGTGTGTGTGTGTGTGTTTTCTCACCCCTCCTTTCCTTTGTTCTAGGAAACATCAGTACAGCAGGTCGGTCGGAGGGAGAGGGCGATGGCGCCCCCCACAGGGGTAAACACACACACACACACACACACACACACACACACACACGAGTATCAAGTGACAACCAACACGATTTATTCTTATGTTTTCTATTCATTATTAACTATGAAAACAAGCTGAAATGTATTTTTTTTTTTTTATAGTAGCTTTATTGTTACAATGTGTAGATGTTTTTTTTATTAAATTTGTGCCCCCGGAGTGTGTATTGTGTCTTCAGTCAGTGCCTGAGTGAACAGGACGTGTTTATACCTGTGTGACTAATTGGACAGTTTGCGCACGGACCGTACCATTACGCCGTCCGAGCATTTAGTAGAGAAGCATAATGAGTGTATGGGAAGCCGGAATAACCGAGAGTCACACAGTGTGCTGAACACGGCGCTGTCTGAGGAGCTGCACTGTAATTAGAGGCTGTAGTAAGAGTGAGGGGGTGGGGGTGTGTGTGTGTGTGTGTGTGTGTGTGTGTGTGTGTGTGTGTGTGTGTGTGTGTGTGTGTGTGTGTGTGTGTGTGTGTTGCGTAACTGTGAGGGCTTTAAAACATGTCTGTGGTAGATGATGCTCTTTAGGACGTCAGCTGATGATGTACGGTGATGTAACGATGTGGGTCCTGTCTCAGCTGGATGAAGGGACAGTGCTGTGTTACTGTGTGTGTGTGTGTGTATGTTTTAGAGGGTGTTGTGTTACAGTGTGTGTTATATATAATGTTGTGTGACGGTGTAGTGCTGCAGTGTACACACGCTGCAGTGTAATCTATATTTTCTCTCTAGCTGTAATTATAATCATACTGTGATTGGTGTAATGTGTTGTTACATTATGGTGTGTGTGTGTGTGTGTGTGTGTGTGTGTGTGTTGTAGAAGGTGAAACTGAGGGTCTATGCAGGTTTACCTCGAGTCCAAATCACAGCAGGTACAGAGAAGTTTTTCTTTCTTTCTTTCTTGTTTTTTTTTTTCTTGCTGTCTTTCTTTTTATTTCTGTATGTGTGCCTTTCTCTTTCTTTCTTTCTGTTGTTCATTCTTTTTATACCTTTTATACTATTTTCTCTCTTTTTCTTTTTTCTGTCTTTCTTTCTTTCTTTCTTTCTTTCATCTTTTTTCTTTTATACAGTTTTCTGTCTGTCATTCTGTTTCTTCTTGTCTTTCTTTTTCTTTCATTCTTTCCTTCCTTCTTTATTTATTTTTCTGTCTTTCTTTTTATTTCTGTATGTTGGCCTCTCTCTCTCTCTCCCTCTCTCTCTCTCTCTATTTTTTTTCGTTCTTTCTTTCTGTTGTACCTACTTTTACACTTTTTTATGTCAGTTGTCAGTTTCTTTCCTTCTTTCATTGTTTATCGTTCATACATTTTTCTGTCTGTCTTTGTTTCTGTTCCTTTCTTTCTGCCTTTCTTCTTATTTATTTTTGTCTGTCTTTCTTTTTTTTCTTTGTTTTTTTTTCTTGCTCTCTTTCTTTTTATTTCCGTATGTCTGCCTTTCTTTCTTTCTGTTTTTTTTCTTTCTCTCTGTCTTTTTTCCTTCCTTGCTTCCTTCAATCTTTTCTTCCTTTTTTCCTTTTATTTCAGTTTTTCTCTCAGTAGCACATCCACATTTAGGAGCATTTCATTTCTGTCGTGCCCTTGGTTCTCTCCTCTTCTATACAGATTTCACACTCGGATTATTTGTTTTATAATGAATTTCTCTGTCTCTCTATCTCTCTCTCTCAGGCTGAGCTCCACAGCATCTGGTTCAGATTCACTCTTTGGTCCTCCTCTAGAATCAGCCTTCAAATCTCACAGCTTCTCGGGCCAAGAGCAGCTGCAGACCTCAGAATGTAAAACATAACATTAATCATGATTAATGAAAACACACACACACACACACACACTCACACTCCTGCTGCTCTGTATTAAACAATGAAACTGCAACTGTAGCTGATAGAGCAATAAATAAGACGTGTGTAATGGGTGTAATGTTGAATGTTAACGGTGTGTGAAATGTCATTAATGTGCCTCCTGAACAGCGCTGCAGTCAGCACTCATTATCTCACGCAGTATACATTTGCAATCAAAATTATTCAACCCCCATTGCAAATCAGGTTTATTGTCAAAATTTACAGACTTTCAGCTGTTTGCCATGAAAAATCAAACAAAAGCAATTGAAACAGTTCAACACAACGAATGCTTCAAGTGGTTTCCCCAAATTCAGCTGAAAATGCAACTTATAATGACTTCTCCAGGCTCAAAATTATTCAACCCCCTGAACAGAATCCCACACAACAGCACAAATATGCAAAATAGGTGTTCTCAAGCACACTTGATGCAACTAATCAAGGGCTTCATTAGTTGCACCAGGTGTGCATGAGCTGAAATACCTCAACTGGCTAGGGGCAGAAAATACATGAAATACCTGGACGGGGCAGAAAAAGGAAGCTATCAACGGCAGCAACCAGATTTCTGAGAAGGCAGGTTGTGAAAAACCCTCGAGTGACTGCAAAAGACCTGCAGCAAGATTTGGTGGCAACAGGCACTGAGGTTTCAGTGAGTACAGTATGACGTGTACTAAATGCAGAAGGTTTCCATGCCAGAACTCCAAGACGTACAGCACTACTGACCCAAAAGCACAAGAAATGTCACTCAAAATCATATAAATAAGCCACAGAAGTTTTGGGATTCTGTTCTGTGGAGCGATGAAACAAAACTGGACCTTTTTGGCACGATGGATCAGCGGTATGTCTGGAGAAAGAAGAATGAAGAAAGAACACTCTGCCCACAGTCAAGCATGGTGGTGGCTCGGTGATGCTCTGGGGCTGCTTTGCATCCTCTGGCACTGGAAACCTGCACCGTGTGGAAGGCAAGATGGATTCATTGAAGTATCAGGAAATCCTAGGAGAAAACGTCATGCCATCTGTGAGGAAGCTGAAGCCTGGGCCACATTGGACGTTCCAACAGGACAATGATCCCAAGCATACCTCAAATTCTACCAAGGCTTGGTTGCAGAAGAAGTCCTGGAAGATTCTACAGTGGCCATCACAGTCACCTGACTTGAACCCCATAGAAATTCTCTGTTGGGATTTGAAGAAGGTGGTCGCAACACGCAAACCCAAGAATATTACTGAACTAGAGGAAATTGCAGGAACGCTGCCAGAAGCTGGCGTCTGGCTGTGCATCTTGTTTGCAGCAGGTCATAACAGCAGGGTGCTCTATTAAGTACTAAAGATGCTTGCCATGAAGGGCTTGAATAATTTTGAGCCTGGAGAAGTCATTATAAGTTGCATTTTCAGTTGAAT
Source organism: Cranoglanis bouderius (assembly GCA_023630585.1). Taxonomy (NCBI): domain Eukaryota; kingdom Metazoa; phylum Chordata; class Actinopteri; order Siluriformes; family Cranoglanididae; genus Cranoglanis; species Cranoglanis bouderius. Next base: position 17,426,263 of record CM042556.1, on the reverse strand, counting down.
TTGGGGAAACCACTTGAAGCATTCATTGTGTTGAACTGTTTCAATTGCTTTTGTTTGATTTGTTCATCGCAAACAGCTGAAAGTCTGTAAATTTTGACAATAAACCTGATTTGCAGTGGGGGTTGAATAATTTTGATTGCAACTGTACATTTATAGATTGTTTTATATAATTATATAATGGGATGATGGACTGGAATTAAGTTTCTGTCGACTTCTTGCGCACATCAGGCCTCATTTTTAGTAAAGTTGTGTAAATGTTTGCGTAAGTTAAACCGAACTAAAAATTTTCTACCAGATTTACACATAATATATAATAATATATTATTATAATAAGCGAGCGCTAAACTTTTGTTTTCGGTTTAGACACTGCTTTCTCCTCTGCTTCCTCGTCTCCTGAGAACGTGGAGGACTCCGGTTTGGACTCGCCTTCCCATCAGCCCCTGGGAGCGTCCCCCGAGCCGTCAGGCTGGGCTGCTTGGCCTTCGTCTTCTCAGCCCAAAGACTCTACGACCTCACGACGACCCGTTGACCCCTTTCACGGACGCTCACCTCTCTCTCAAGAGTGGCCGTCGTCCCAGCGGACTCCCTTAGCTCCGCCCCGTACAGAAAACTCCGCCTCCTCTTTAGCATTTCCTTCTTTTTCCAACAACGTGGAGCCGAGCATCTGGAGCTGTAAACACATCCCACCGGAGGACCCCTTCCTGGCTGCGTTCGAGCACCAACCCGCTCGTCAGGATGCTTGGGTAGCCCCGCCTCCTCCTCGAACTACCCACGAGGACCCGTTTGCCCCGCCCACAAACAGTGCTAAAACACTGCCTCCTCCTAGTTCCTCCTCTCGCAAGGACAGAGATAGGAAACGAGAGCGCGGTGTGCCGCCTCCCGATTCGTCCGACGATCCCTTCGCCATTACGATGATCGGCAGCCCGACGCACCAATCGGCGCTGGCCACTCAGGGAGGAGGGAGTGGCTTCACTTGGGCGGTCAGTTCTAACTCCGCCCCTCCGGTCCAGCTGAAGAAGGAGTCCGCGCACTGGGGGTCGGTGCACAACCCGTTTAGTGACGTGGCGCAGGACGGAGGCAGGAAGACAAGCAGAAATGGAGGAGAGAAGGAGCGCAGGAGTGGAGGAGAGGACCAGAGACGGAGTGGACCGCCGCTCACATGCCTCTCCGGCCCACAGGAGGACCTCTGCTTCTCCACGGACAAAGACCAGGACTGCCTGGACATCAGTGCACACACAGGTATGGAAAATACACACACTCTTGCCGAGATATTCCGAGTCCCGCCCATGCTTGGTTACCGTTGCTATGCATGACAAGATTTTCGCATTATGTTAGCGTGCTAAATTTAATCCGATTCATGTCAGTCTTTGAACACAAATATGAACCAAAGCCCCACCCCCCTCCCTCTCTCTCTCTTTCTCTCTCTCTGCAGGTCCTCAGCGTAGGTTCAGTAGTGAGCTCCTGGTCTTGGCTCCTCCTCGTCCCGCACGGTCCAAGCGTTCCTCGTCCAGGCCGAGTGGAAGCGAACGGGTAAAAACACACTCGTTACACTCTCACACACAGCTGCATGATTTAAACACACTCTTTAATCCTCACACACTGCAATGGTAAACATGGCACTAAGTGTTTTTTATTCACTGTTTCATTCATCAGCATGAAAATGGCTCTCTTTGATGTTTCTGTGGTTTACTTCTGTATCTGCATACACACACACACACACACACACACACACACACACACCGGACTCTCTGTTTCACCATGTTTTCTCGACTGCGAGATGCCCCATTTGCCTGAAAATGGGACAAATAAAAAGAAATCTGAAAAGATTTACGATTTTAAAGATGCAAAAAATATACATCAAATCTTCTGCTCCAGTTAGTTTGTAATTATTTAAAAAACATAAAAAATGATTTAAAAGAACAGTGTACTGTGATAATTTATCATGATATCGATGTTACATCCTCATATCGCCTAATAAGCACTAAAGCACAAAGCTCAATGTTGCAGTAAGCAGCCGAAACTGTGAACATCCTGTATACACGTTTGACTCCTGACCTTTGACCCCCAGTCCAGATCTTTGTGTTCGTCTCCTCTGCCCGAGCCCAGTCCTCCTCCAACGTCCTCCTCATCCTCCTCCAGCCCCAGTGATTGGGGGGGTCAAACACACGCACCCAGCCCTGCACGAGGTGGGTGCACACACACACACACACACACACACACACACACACACATATATATATATATATATATATATATATATATATATATATATATATATATATATACAGATCAACACAATGTACTTCAATGGTACATTTAAAATGTTTCTTATATAGTGCTCTTTGTGTGTGTGTGTGTGTGTGTGAGCACGTATGTATGTAGGTTTGTCCCGAGGGCCGAGTCCCATCTCTCTGAGCACTCAGGAGTCGTGGCCGGTTGCTGCAGCTTTTACAGAATACATCAACGCTTACTTTAAAGGAGGAGAAAATAACCGGTCAGCCCTACTGTCTGTCTGTCTGCTTGTCTATCTATCTGTCTATCTGTTTGTCTGTCTGCCTGTCTGTACATCTATCTATCTATCTCTCTGCCTGTCTGTCTATCTATCAGTCTGTCTGCCTGTCTATTTATCAGTCTGTCTGTCTATGTATGTATCTATCTATCTATCTGTCTGTCTGCCTGTCTATTTATCAGTCTGTCTATCTATCTATCTATGTATCTATCTATCTGTCTGTCTGCCTGCCTGCCTGCCTCTCTATCAATCTATCTATCTATCTATCTGTCTGTCTGTCTGTCTGCCTGTCTATCTGTCTATCTATCTGTATGTCTGCCTGCCTGCCTGTCTATCTATCTATCTGTATGTGTCTGTCTGTCTGTCAAAGTAACTATCTCTCTCTCTCTCTCTCTCTCTCTCTCTCTCTCTCTCTCTCTCTCTGGGTGTGTGTGTGTGTGTGTTTCAGGTGTCTGGTGAAGATTACAGGTGACCTCACCATGTCATTCCCAGCCGGAATCACTCGGATATTTGCCTCCAACCCCAACCCGCCCGTGCTCAGCTTCCGATTGGTCAGCATCGCTCGAGTGGATCACTTCTTACCCAATCAGAAGCTTCTCTACAGGTCAGCTGATATGTACTGATATGTAAAGTACTACAGTGTAAAACGTGTAACACGAATGACGGGAATCATGAAGACCTTCTCGTTTCTTCCCCCGCCCTGCAGCGACCCATCCCAGAACGACCACAACTCCAAAGATTTCTGGTTTAACATGCAGGCCTTGACCGTTCACCTTCAGAGAGAGGCGGAGCTTAACCCGCAAGCCTCGTACTACAACGTGGGGGTGCTGAAGTACCAGGTGAGTCGAAAAGCTTAGTGCTATAAACACTTCAGAGATTACTCGACCCCTGTACGAGAAACCGGGAAAACCCAGGGGCTCTGTTATGTTTTTTTTATTTTTTTTAATTTAGCCATTTTAAAAGCAAAGCCCCATCTGTGGACAGGAGCTGCGCATGAGATCTGCAGCTCATGTCTCTGTTTCCTGACAACACACACGTTTAAAACATGTATATTAATATCGTATCGTCATGACGATGACCTCTGCCCCCAGGTGTCATCACAGGACCCGGCTCGCGCTCCTCTGCTGCTGTCGGCCGAGTGCCAGCGCAGTGGTACGGTCACCCGCGTCGCCCTTGACTACCACTGTTGCCCGGCAACCGCTCCAGCCACTCGGCTCACGGCCGTGCAGGTGCTGCTGCCGCTCGATCCCACAGCCACCGACCTGCAGTGCCAACCACCCGCTACCTGGTGAGAGACAGACAGAGAGAGGCAAGAAGAGAGATAGAGAGACCGATTGAAAGACAGAGTAGGAGAGATAGAGAGACAGACAGATTGAAAGACAGAGAGGAAGAGATGCAGAGAGAGAGACCGAGATGTAGGCACAGAGAGAGAGAGAGAGACAGACAGATTGAAAGACAGGGAGAGAGACGGAGAAAGGCAGAGTAAAAGAGTAGGAGAGGGAGAGAGAAACAGAGAGAGAGATACAGACAGATTAAAAGATGCAGAGAGAGAAACGGAGAGAGACAGAGTAAGAGAGGGGGAGAGAGACAGGGAGAGAGAGACTGAAAGATGCAGAGAGAGAGCCAGAGAAAGAGTAAAAGTAGGAGAGGGAGAGAGATACAGACTGATTGAAAGATGCAGAGAGAAAGACAGTAAAAGAGGGAGAGAGAGACAGACAGGTTGAAAGCCACGGAGAGAGAGAGACAGGGACATAGAGGAAGAGATGCAGATTAAAAGATGCAGAGGGAGAGACAGAGTAAGATTCAAAGACTGAGAGAGAGACCGGGAGAGAGAGACATGGAGAGAAAGACAGAGTAGGAGAGGGAGAGAGAGACACAGAGAGAGAGACACACAGACACAGAGAGAGAGACACAGAGAGAGAGACACACAGAGAGAGAGACACACAGAGAGAGAGAGACACAGAGAGAGAGAGAGACACACAGAGAGAGAGAGAGACACAGAGAGAGACTATTACTAAATAATTTTCTTTATATACTTTAAGGAAGACTTCGCATCACATCACTTCTTTTTCTTTGTGCTTTTGCAGGAACACTGAGGAGAAGAGACTGCTGTGGAAGCTGCCCAACCTCTCACCCACCAACCACAGCAAAGGTCACCACCATGACCTCTAACCTCTGTTTCTGTCTCACCCTTCTGTCTCTCCGTTCATATACAAACACAGCAGCGATCAGCAGCATTACAGCTGCTTTCGCGCCTTTTAAAATATGCCACGATTTTTTTAAATCGGCTCATCGGACAGTTTGGTGATCGTTATCACAGCGTTGCCGTTTGCAGTGTTTGTATCAGACACCTGAAATATGCAAATGAGCTCTCGGACAAAACCGGTTCACATGGCGTGAAGCAGAAAACGGTTATTTTTTGAAGGTCAGTCTTTAATCGTGACTCGTTACTGGAATACACTGGAAATAACAGATGAGGAAACGAAAGATTTCAGACTGTTTTCTCTCGGGTCATCATTCAATAACGTGAGCGGCCATAATTTGTCGGGGGGGTTTTTTTCACAGATTTTTTCACATATTTCTGAATTTTGGTTCCTGTGTTTCGTCAAATTTATATCCCTGTGAAACAGGAAGTCATGCATAACCGTTAAAGACAAGGATTCCCAAACTTATTATATGCGTAAATAACCACAAATGGGCGTGATTTTTAAAAAATTTGTTTATTCTTTTTTCTTTAATTCCAGATTTATAATATAGGACTACTGTAACATTTGAATAGTTTATAACGTTATTACGTTATACACGTGTTGTGTAATGTAAGTGCATAAAAAACAAAAGCTATTCTCCTTGCTCTGCCTCACCAGTCTAGTGGGAAGAGTTGGGATGTTGGTTTATACCTGACGCATGGCTTCACATGTGCGCGCAGAAGCAGCGGCAACGCTACGCGGCACGTCGGCGCCAAAACATCCGTGTCCGTCAGGTCTCCAGGTTGACCTGAAAAACGTTCTGCGATTTCATGCGCGGTCGCCGTTAAACACCCTGACGAGCTCGGTCTCTCTTTAAAGCTTTCCGCTGTCGTCATGATTGTCGTCATGATCTTCGCCTCAGATGAAGATCATTCAAAAGTATTTACTAATCTAGAATCCCTACAGCTAAAGGTACACTAAAGGGGCACGTTTGAAGGCGACATGAGAGGTTTTTAAAATTAAAACAGTTACTGTAGTCGGAAAAGCGGTTAGTGTTGATCAATAACGGTCTAGAATAGTACATAAGTATATGATTTGAGACGCGTACCGTATTAATTTAGACGCGACGCCCAGTATCGTTATATAATATGAAATATTAGCACACAAAACATCGTCTTTGATATTTCTGCTGTTAATTTGTAAATTAAGTGAATGAAACAGAAGAGGAGATTGTGAGTTACTTTCGCGAGCCCATTTCTAAAGCCCTAGTTTATTAACCCCTAGATTAGAGCTCCTAAACACTCAGATGAACCTAAAGTAAGATATGAATAAAAACATGCTTCGGTTACAGTTTCCTCAGAACAGTTTGTAAGGGCACCAATAATTGTGATTGTGTGTTCTGTTAAATATGTAAATATATCTTTCGAATAAATTATTTTTCGAAAAAAAAAAATATATATATATATATACCCATCTTTACCAGGGGTGCCAATAATTCTGGAGCCGACCGTGTGTACATTTTGAACACGTTTAATATTATCACTATTTTAATTCAGGGCATTAGAGGCAGGACGTCTCGGACTGATTATCAGACACATTAATATCCCCACAGCTGTGTGGGCCAGGAGCGCCGGTTTATTCCTTCATGTGGTCTTTAAACATGTTTTCGTCCTCTCTGCGGTTCTCTGAACACTCAGGCCTGACCTTCTGCATTAGATCTTCTGTGTTGGACTCATCGTCGATGATGTTAACGTTCAGTATTGGCATAAAACAGCCCCGAGTGGGTGCTGGAGGTCAGGAAGCAGCGCTATGAAAGCCTCCACGTCAGAGATGAGAGATCGGCCCGAAGGGTTTTGTGGAGAAGATTTTGTGGGATTCGACGTCTTTTCCTAACGCCTGGCGCCCACTCGCTTCGGCTTCCTCACACACACCACTCTCAAAATAAAATAAATCGGACCGCAAGCGGCTTTTTTTAACAGCATTATGTTTCATTTAAATTAGATCTTGTGACGTCCCTCCACTGACTTTGTGGAATTACATGAAATATGATTCAATCTATATGATTCAGTTGATATGATTCAATTCATTTAATTCTGTGATTTCATTTATATGATTCAATGTGATTCAGTTTGTATGATCCAATTTGATTCAGTGATTCAGTGTACATGGTTTTAATCTATGATTCAGCTTACATGATTATTTGATTCTATAGGATTAAGTTTATATGCTTTAATTTATATGATTTATTATGATTCAGTATGATTCAATTCATTTGAGTCGATATGATTCAGGTCAAATATAACCACTGTTTAAGGAAGAGCTAGGGTTATGTTTGCACTGGAGCTTTAATGCTAATGTAGCTAAATATTAAGGGAAGCCTTTGGCTACCAGTTTAGCATGTTTAAATCATCACACACTCAATCATTTTTTGAGGTTTGAAAGGTATTAATGATAAAATATGACCATGTATAGCTCATAGTGTATGTGTGTGTGTGTGTGTGTATGTATATCAGGCTCGGGCACGCTGTGTGCCAGCTGGCAGTGCCTAGAGGAGCCCCGTGGTCCTGCCCCGAGCCTGGCCGTGCAGTTTGTGGGTACGGGAGCGTCTCTGTCGGGCCTGGACGTGGAGCTGGTGGGCGGCCGATACCGCATGTCCCTGCTCAAGAAGAGATTCGCCACTGGTGAGAGTCTCACACTGCTGTTCTGGGAAAATAATCAGCAAGGTGGTGGTGTGATGAAGCAGAGTTACTGTAATGTTCTGGAGAAAACTGTACAAACTTTTAGCTGGTAATGTACTTCTGTCTCTGTAGGCAGTAGAAAGTGCAGCATAGTGTTAATGTGTTATGAAGTGATGATGATTGTGTGTGTGTGTGTGTGTGTGTGTGTGTTTTTCAGGGAAGTACATGGCCGGCTGTTTGTTGTAGGAGAACCTGGTCATTTGTTTTTTTTGTTGTTTTTTTTCCCTTCTACCTGCTGGACAAAGTTTGCACTTTTATCACTAGAGGCCACGTCCGAGTGTTTTCTGAGGACCGAACACACAGTAACGGACATGGGACCTGGACATTACCCACGATGCACTGCTGTATGAGGAACACATGTGCACACACACACAGGAGATCCATGAGGTGTTGGGACTCCGCTTCATTGAACTTTTTTTTTTTCTTTCCATTTCTTGAGTGAGCCGAGTGGAGACGTGTATAATGTCCACATGAATGTCAAATAGTCTTGTTTATGTGACTAATAATAATAATAATAATGAGAACTTTAATATTCCAACTTTGTAAAGATTGAATTGTGTGTTTGTGTGGTTTATATACAGATATATATATAAAAGACAAGGCATGAGACGTGATCGTTAAGCGGTTTACACCAATTTATTACACTTTTTTTTCCTTTTTTTTTTTTTTTTTTTTAAACAGTACAAAATACAACTGAAGTAAGGTTTTATTACAGACTGCAGTCTGTTCTCAGCCTAGGTAAGAATATTCAAGAATGGTGGTTGTTTTTTTCCTCAAAATATAGTTGTGAGAAGAATCATATCTACTCCCATAAAAAATAAAAAATAATCCATCTAAAAACAGCAATACAAAAAAAAAAAAAAAAACAAACCCAAAACTATTACCAAGTTACACAAAATTTCCTTAAACGCACTAACAGCCTGAAATGTTCATAACCAATAATAGAGTGAGAGGGGAAAAAGGGCACGGAGACGACAAATCACGTCCCAGCGTGGAAAAAAAAAAAGTGTAAAATTTAGGAGGGAAATTTTAAAAAATAATAATAATAATAATAATTCGTACTGCATCTGTAAACACGGAGAAAGAAACGAGACGTGAGCGACAAACCCGGGAGCTGAACGATTTCTAAAATCATAGCTTGGGGATGGGGATAAAAAAAAAAATCCAATGAAAAACACAAATTAGTTTAACGGGATATTAAACAGGAAAATCGGGCACTTTTATATAAATAGATATGTTTTTCATACGAAGAGAACGAAAAGCACAAGGGGAAAATCCAGCACCAAGGCGACGTGTGTGTGCATATTTCAGCAGACGAAAGGTTTTTATAAAATAGCTAGAAATCTTGAGTATCCATATCATACAATAACAATCATTCCATCTAAAACTGTCTTCTTTTTTTTTTTTTAATTGAATCTATTAAAAAGATCAAATGTACATGTTATGTAAAAGGTGTGTTTAGTATCCTACGTTTATGTGCGAGAGGCAGTGTTCAGAACGGAGCTCAGACTGACATTCACGTACGCAGCACAAGAACACTTCTATCCATCCATCCATCCTGCCTTTTACATCCTGGGGGGGGGGGATAAATGCTGGAACGCCTCGATTCGGGTCTTTACCACTGGCACGATGGTTACTGCGACCCTGTGTTCACACTAGCAGGCGACAATTCGCTCGTTTCGGATGTAGTTCGTCTCTTGTAGGAATACGGCTAACTTGTGGACGTGGCCTGTCCAACCCCCCCCCCTTCTAGTTCTTATAAGAAACAGTATTAGCTTTAGATAACTTCTGAAGCTTACTAGTAACACACTAAATAATCAGTGTTTGGTTTGATAAGGTGAAACCAACTTACGTATTTCCTCCATTTTGTGTCGGACCACAGGCGCCATAGGAGTGGTCCGAGGAATCCGTCGAGCCAGTCGTTTGGATAGCTGTACCTAATTTGCATGTAATTGAGAACATGTCAGTTGATGCGTCGCTGAAATCACGGCTCCGTCTAACGTAGAAAACGAGCGGTCGCTTGCCGCCTGCCCGCGTGAACGTAGCGTTACTCGCTAACCGTAAAGCCGACAAGTTTATATACATCGAGAACAAATATAAGGAGCGGCTCTGGGACCGGTGAAGCTCTTTACGGGAAAACACAGCGCAGCATGGAAACAGTTGAGGTATCCAAGGCTCGTCTCGTACGCACAGGGTGTGTTTGTTTTTTTTGTTGGTTTTGTTTTTTCCTGGGTGATGCGGGGCATCGTTATGGCGTGTGTGTATGTGTGTGTTTTCGCGTGGAACCCAAGTGATCGCAGCCAACACTACAGGGGTGTGGGATTTTTCTTCCGAAGGTGCTCGAGAGACGATACGGTCGTACCGCAGGACAGGCACGGTGTGTGCTCGAGTGGTTTCTGCTCTCGTCTAAGGCACTGAAAGGACACTATGGCACAACAAAGTTAAACACGCACGTGCACGGAGGCACGGAGAGGAAGAAGAAGAAAGGAAAGAGAGAAGAAGACGAACCTCAAGCACAAACTATAAAAAGCCTCTACACTGCATTAGTTACAAACAAAAAGAATCCAGCCAGTGTTATATCGACTCACACTAGCAGAATGGTGGATTCTGGTGTTTGCTCATATGTAAACGCACACATTCTCACACACACACACACATATATATATATATATATTCACACACACTTATACATTCACACGCTGGACCGACTTCAGATCTCCTGCAGAGTGTGGTTAATCTCGATTCTCTCTCTCTTCACGGCAGGCTCGCACGTCCCCCGGGACACGTCTGCGTCGCTGCCCAGGTCACTCATGTCGTCTGAGAATGACGGATCTAACAAAAAGACAGAGAGAGAGCGAGAGAGGGTGTGTTAGAGTGAGTGTGTGTGTGTGTTGCAGTGTATCATTAATAAAAAGTGAGCACATACCTTTCTCCATGAGAGACGGCATCATCGAGCTGAGGTCACTGAACTGCAGGTTAAAAAACAAACAAAAAAAACCCACACACGCATACATCAGCACACACTCATAAGAGTAAGGACAGAAAGTTTGTATGTGTGTGTGTGTGTGTGTGTGTGTGTGTGAGAGCAGACGGACCTCTCCCATGACAGCGATGGGGGTTTCTCCGGTTGCCAGGGCAACGCGATGCTCCACCAGGTAGAACATGTACTCGTCATAGAGCAGACGGATCAGGTGGAAAGAGCCGAAACTCGCCGCGCTGCGTAGAGTCAGGTCTCTGATCACCATGGAGCTGCACAACACACACCACACAACAGTGTTACACAACAACAACAATAACAAATTGCTTTGTGGGTCATGCTGTAATTTAACTTTGGGCCTCACAGCAAGAGCGTAATCGTATAATCGTCAACAAGTTACTGCAGTTTTATATATTTTTTTATTTATTTACACTGGCGAGTTTAAAATCGCGTATTTAATTACAATTTTATTAACCAAACTAAACGACCTGAAAGAAAATGATTCCAAAGCACGTCCATGAATTAAGACGAATAAGACTAGCCGTTCGATCGGGACAGAAGTTATGGCGCACTAGAAAAGGAGGAAGAAGTTTTAGCTGCACTTTCACAGATTTGAAAGCGACCTGTAGGCGTGGCTAAGTGTAAACGCACTTGACGGGTGATTGGTGTTTATAAAAATGTGCACAGGAGTATGAAAGAAAACCTTTACGTTGCTGAAACTTTTGTCTGAGGATATTCTATAAAAGCGTTTACATACAACTTTATTAAATGATCGATAAAAACGAGGCGAGTTTGTGATTATTTTGCAAAATGCTAAACTGGTGGATAACAGGCTTCCATTATTTGTTAGCTAGATTACTATCGATTAGCCTTGTAACTCCAGAGCAAATCGAATTCGGACAACAAACACGTCCTGGAGGATCGAGTTACAAATTCGTCAAACGTAAACTCGTATAAAGTGAACCAGTGTGACTGGGTTTGAAAATCAGGTGTATATGTGTGTGTGTGTGTGTGTGTGTGTGTGTACCTGTAGAAGGACCACTTGAGGAGGAACTGGCGTGCGGCACGGGGGAAGCTGGGACTGCCCTCGTGTGGTTTCAGCACCTGACTCACCACGCTGTCCAGCCACGCAGCCCACTGGTCCAGAGAGCTCTGCTGCTGCAGAGTCATCTTGAAATCCTGCTCCAGACGCTGCACCACGCTCTCGTCACACTGACACACCCACGATGCCTGCTCCTGCACAACACACACACACATACAAGCGCACAAACAGAACACTGAGCACACTAGCACTACGTTAATGCCTGTAAGGTGCGGAGAAAGACAGGTGAATGTATCAGCTCTAAACTAAAGCGTGTACTGTGCAGTAAAAGTCCAACCTGCACGTTGGCGAAGTCAACACGGTTGAGGTCGCTGAGCATCTGGTTGATCTGAGAAGTGTTCTGCAGCACAGCCCGAGCCGCCTGCGCCAGGTGGTTCAGAGAAGTGTACCTGCGCAGTGTCTGCGCAAACGCACTCACCACTGCGGCCTAAAAAAACATGCACGCACTGTGAGTGTGTGATGTTGATCGCAGGCCAAACAGATAATAAAGTGTAGCTAAACAGAGGCAGTACCTTGGTGCGGACGATCTCCTGGGGGAAGTTACTCATTGCTGAAGTCAACCAGCCCTCTAGACTCTTAGCAAAGTTTCTAATAGCCTGAGTGAGAGTACCTGTATATACACACACACAAACACAGAGGATTAGAAAGTGCATCTTTCACAGGCATAGTAGCATAAGGCAGGGAAAAAACTTGTAGCATAAATGATTTGTTCTTTATTTTTGCCATCAGGAATATGTCGAAACTTAGACTTATTATTTGTACGTATGTATACTCATGTCAAAAGACTTATTATCTCAAGATTCTGACTTTTCTCTAAAAATTGAAAAGTAAATAGAAATCAGTACAATTAATAAATGTATATCTCCGTTTTAACAAGTGAAACGGCAGTGGGAATGAGAAACGTGCTGATGTGTCGAGCGCACGGAGCTTGTGGTGTGGTGTGTGTGATGGTGCAGTACTGACTGGGAACGGGCCGCAGGACATCAGGGATGAGGATCTCCACCAGCGCCTGGTACAGGATGTGATCACAGCTCCTCATCCACTGCTTCACCGGCTCAAACTTACACAGTGCGATCAGCTTCTCCCTCGGGATCACGCCTTCGAGTTCCTCATCACTGCGCACACACGCGCACACACTTCGATTCAGTCAATAAACTCAAGATTTTCTCAAGACCCTGACTTGTTTCTCAAGACCCTGACTTGTTTCTCAAGACCCTGACTTGTTTCTCAAGACCCTGACTTGTTTCTCAAGACCCTGACTTGTTTTCTCAAGACCCTGACTTGTTTTCTCAAGACCCTGACTTGTTTTCTCAAGACCCTGACTTGTTTTCTCAAGACCCTGGCTTGTTTTCTCAAGACCCTGGCTTGTTTTCTCAAGACCCTGGCTTGTTTTATCAAGACCCTGGCTTGTTTTATCAAGACCCTGGCTTGTTTTATCAAGACCCTGGCTTGTTATCTCAGGATCCTGGCTTGTTATCTCAGGATCCTGGCTTGTTATCTCAGGATCCTGGCTTGTTATCTCAGGATCCTGGCTTGTTATCTCAGGATCCTGGCTTGTTATCTCAGGATCCTGGCTAGTTATCTCAGGATCCTGGCTAGTTATCTCAGGATCCTGGCTAGTTATCTCAGGATCCTGGCTTGTTATCTCAAGACTCTGGCTTGTTATCTCAAGACTCTGGCTTGTTATCTCAAGACTCTGGCTTGTTATCTCAAGACTCTGGCTTGTTATCTCAGGATTCTGGCTTGTTATCTCAGGATTCTGGCTTGTTATCTCAGGATTCTGGCTTGTTATCTCAGGATTCTGGCTTGTTATCTCAGGATTCTGGCTTGTTATCTCAGGATCCTGGCTTGTTATCTCAGGATCCTGGCTAGTTATCTCAGGATCCTGGCTAGTTATCTCAAGACTCTGGCTTGTTATCTCAAGACTCTGGCTTGTTATCTCAGGATTCTGGCTTGTTATCTCAGGATTCTGGCTTGTTATCTCAGGATTCTGGCTTGTTATCTCAGGATTCTGGCTTGTTATCTCAGGATTCTGGCTTGTTATCTCAAGACTCTGGCTTGTTATCTCAAGACTCTGGCTTGTTATCTCAAGACTCTGGCTTGTTATCTCAGGATTCTGGCTTGTTATCTCAGGATTCTGGCTTGTTATCTCAGGATTCTGGCTTGTTATCTCAGGATTCTGGCTTGTTGTCTCAGGATTCTGGCTTGTTATCTCCAGATTCCCCCATTGGCGCTTATCTATCATGGCCCC
>CM042556.1:17315000-17407500 GCA_023630585.1 Cranoglanis bouderius | reverse complement strand
GCAACCCAAATTTGATTATCAATTCATTCAGTTATTCGTTCATCTTTTATTAAGTAAGGAACAAAATACTTGCTGCTATAGGAAAATAATCAATGACATTGATCGATAAATCAATAAAGTTTCCAGTAACAGCACATCCCATAGTGTTTTATTCCTCTGATCTTTTATTAATTAAATAACACTCCATGCATTTGATAGTTTATTCAGTTTATAGTTATGTTTAATGTTGTAAAACATCTGGAAAACAAGTTCGTTCCTGTTATCACTTGCATTACAGCAGCTGTAAACAGTTGTTCTGGTCTTTTTTTAAGTTTTTGAAGTTAGACAAAAAAAAAAAAAAAAAAAAACAACAACAACAAAAAAAAACACCAAGAACAAACAAAAACAAAAAAAAAAAACGCAGCTGGTCATGTGACTGAGTAATTGTTAAAATCCTCTGTTCTGAAGATGTTGGGAAACTTAAAGATACAGCTTTACCTCTGCCTGTCACGAAGAACTGATATCGGCGACTCCTTCCATAAATGTAAGACAAATGTCTCCTCGGAGAAACCGCCACCATATGAACGATTACGATTGTATAGGGGGGTAGGGGGGTAGGGGGGTGGGGGGGTGGGTGGGTGTGTGTGTGTGTGTGTGTGTGTGTGTGGACAGACCTGGTGCCGAGGCGGCGTGTCCGCAGCCCCATGAACACTGAGCGGATGAGTTTGCCAAAGGAGGCGGCGTTGACTGGGTCCAGCTTCTGCTCGTGGCAGTGACGCAGGTAGTGGTTATAGAGGGAGCAGCGTGCCAGACTCACTCCTTCCGCCGTCTCATAGTTATCCAACAGCCACTGCAGCTGCATGCAAACACACACACACACACACACACGTCAGATGTGCAAAATTCATTACTATTTCACACTGAATATGAAGAAAGATCAAACGTGTATCCCTAAATTTGTTCATTACCGTTTTTTCAGACTCAGTATGGGTATGAGGTGTTTTTGGTACTAATCAAGATCAATACTGACATTAATCAATCAGGAGCATCACGGAACATTTCATTTAGCTCTGTTTATGTTGGTTGCTGCCGTGTGCTGCTAGCAATGAACTCCTCATGCGGAGTTTTATGTTTAAGATTTGATGGCGTCTAAACAGTATCTTTAATAGAGACTGCGACGGCAGAGCAGCATCAGCGAGCGCGGGCATTGAAAATGAGTCCGGAAGCAAAGTTTAATAGGGATATCGTGCGTCTCGGTGCTCGGTGCTCGCTGAAGTGAAGTGCTCTCACAGCCGACAGTTTCTTTGCACGCTAGCTGATCCTGCTCTGCATGCGTCAGCCGTCTTTATGCAAAGATAACGTTTAAACACCATCAGATGATTTACTTGATTCGGGTTACTTGTTTTGAAGGAAGACGCTGTACTTCCTCCTTTTGCAGTCTGCTTTGCTTTGATCGCCGTCAACAATCATGGAATGCGTCCAGATCGATGTCATCTCATTGTTCATTAACGTAGACTAATCTTATGACACGTGCACTAGTGTCACGTGGTATTCGAGCATTTTTTTGTGAACGCGAGTCCGAGTAAATGAGCGCGGTATCAGACTAACACAGTATCAGTATCGGTTCACCGCTAGTTTTCTTGGAAGTTTTTACTGTTTGCGTTAGAAATAAACAGAACAGTTTGACACAGTAACTGCTCAATGGAACCCTGGAATGGAGACGCACATTTTCCACTCCCACGCACACACACACACACACCTGAGACGCAGCCATGCCATTAAGTAAAAGCTGTAGTGCTGGAAATGTTTAAAGACACTCAAGTGTGTGACAAAGAACAGGGGGGCAAATGTCAGTTGACTGCCAAGTTCAAGACTGCCTTCTGGATGGAGATATAAAGCTGTGTTTCTCAGTCCTAGGCCTGTACCCCCTGGAGAGTCCTCAGCGTAACGTCTTTCCCTGCACGAACACACCTGATTTAACTTGTGAGGTAACGAATCAAACCCTTTATGAGCTGAATTATAAAACTAAAAGCCAGTGGAGGGCTTTAATAAAGCTGAACCTCTTCAAAGTGCAGAACGGATTATGATTATGTGAAACAATAAGGGAAAAATTAAGTGGGATTTTCAGCCCCTTACAGCTTCTTTAGCTGAACCACTTACATGCGCAGGTCATTCATCACAGAAAGGCAGCAAATTAGCATAATAGAGTAAGCTAATATACATAATTAGTTAATGTTCTTCAGGTAGTACCAGCTGGGTAGCTTTTATATGTCGTATCCCGCCTCCTCTGCATTTTCATTGGTTTCCTGTATCTCCAATTTTACTGGCTGCCTGAACCAATGGAAGCGTTTCATTTTTATTAGCACCCCGACATTTCCAGTCGTAATCATGAAGACGACCGAGTTAGATCGAGCTAGAACACTGACTTCGAACAAGAGTACAATAAATACGGTTAGCGTTATGATGTTATTGCATCATAAACCAAGTGCCGTTCATGTTCATTATGCAAATGCTGGCCATGCAAATGGTTGATCTGATTTGCATATTCATTAGGGGTGCAATGCAGGGTCACTATCCGTATCTGTTCCGTGCTCCAAATTCCTGCATCAGTACCTGTAATCTGATTTAAATCTGAAGTAGGCGTGGCCAAAAATGCAGAAAATAATCAGCGGTGACAGCAATTCTGGCTCTGACAGTTCCTCAACCTCAGCAACATCACTCTAATTCATAATTAGTCTCAAGAGATGTTTAAAGTTTTGGGTGACTTGTTTCTTAAGGAAGGCTGAATGTGTATTCGATTCTACAGAATCATATGAGATGAGATGATTTAGAAGAAGCTAAGCAGTCACCCCATCATTCCTCCAGCACTGAAAAGAAAAACCCCAACAGTAAAGAGGTAATTGGCAAAGCAGAGGGGCAGCAGGAAGGTGTGAAGTGTAGACAGTAGCAGTGGGCCTCCTTTTATTCTCTAGTCTTTCTCTAAATAAAGTTTTCTTAGATGACTTACATGGCTGTTGAGCAGGATGCTCTTGTGAGAAGCAATCCCTTCAGACTTTTGGAGGTTTTCAATCGCCATTTCAAGCTACAGAGAGAGAAGGGAGGAGCATGCAGAACCAGGAGGGAAGGGAAGGGAAGGGAAGGGAAGGGAAGAGAAGGGAAGGGAAGGGGGGAGTGAGAACAGGTGACGGGCAGAGGAAGGTAAGAAACAGAGGGAAGGGAAAAGAAATGCAAAAAACAGAACAGAAAAAAGGGAATCATACTGTTAGCTGTAGCAAGATCAGGGCAATTCCATTACAGTCAGTCAGTGTGTGCAGACGAACACATTTATAAAAAATAAAATAAATAAAAAAAACCAAACGTGAACATGGAGACGTGGGTTAAGCAGCAGGCTGAGATTCTCTTACTGAGTCACACAGAATAACGCATGCAAATGCAAAAGCCTCTGTGTAATTCATACTAGTAATAAACCTTATGCAAATGAGCTCCAAAGCACTGCTACACTTTCGAACTTTCCATGTCACTTATGACGCTGCAAATCGAAACAACGGACAGCCTAAACAGGCTAAAACAGGATAAAAGATGGAGAGAGCAGGAAGGAAGGAGGAAGCAGGCATCCTTTCAGGTCTTTTAAAGGCTCCCAAGGGCCAAACATTAATGAGGCGAGGGGATGCTTTGTGCCGCAGGGTGCTTGGGTGCTTGTGAGATGCGCTGATGGATTACTGAGAGACAGAAGTGATGGCAGGGACAGCAGCTGCCTCCTCTCTCTCTCTCTCTCTCTCTCTCCCTCAATATCTCTCCTTATCTAAATCTCATCTATTTCTCTCTTCATCCCTGTTGGTCGAAGTGTCTCTCTCTCTCCCTCTGTCATCACCTCTCCCTTCCAGTCTCTCTGAGAAAGCTGTTCTCTCACAGACTCTCACAGTCCCTCTTTCTCAGATAATTTTAAGGTCTCTCGCTCCCTTCCAGTCTTTTTATCTTAGCCTCTTGCTCAGTCTCTCCCTCCCATCCAGTCTTTAGCTCCCAGTCTAACTTCTTCTAGTCTCTCTGTCTCTTTCTTCAAGCCTTTCTCTCAGACTAGAAGTAAGAAACTGGAAAAGACTAGACAAAAAAGAGACTCTCCCCCTTTTCTGGTCTTTCTTCTCAGTCTCTTACTTTTAGTCTCTCTTTGTTCTGGTCTCTCTCAGTCTCTCTTTTGTCTAGTCTCTTCCAGATTCTTACTTCTAGTCTCTCTTTTTTCTGGACTCTCAGTCTCTCTTTTGTCTAGTCTCTTCCAGTTTCTTACTTTTAGCCTCTCTTTTTTCTGGACTCTCAGTCTCTCTTTCTCTGTCCCTCCCAGCCTCTTTTTCCTCTAGTATCTCAGTCTCTCCCTCCCTTACATTTTCTCTCTCTTAGTCTCTTGCAGTCTCTTGCTCAGTCTCTCCCAGACTCTCACTGTGTCTCTCTCCCACAATGTTTTTTTTCCTTTTTCTTTCCAGGTCTCTTTCTAACATTCTCTCCCTCTTTGTCAAGATTTTCTCTATCTGTCCTGTTGTCTTTCTTTCCCAGTGTCTCTCTCTTGCCGTCTCTCATTCTCACCCCAGGTCTCCCTCACAATTATTCTTTCTCCGTCTCTCTTAATATCTCCATCTTTCCCTCCTAATCTTTCACTCATGGTCTTGCTATGTACAAGTCTCATTCTGTATGTTTCTCTCTCACTCTTCTGGCAATTTCTGCTTTTAGACTTTCGCTTCCTCTGCCTTTTGCTTGTCCACTTTTCTCTCCCTTTCACCCCACAGGCCAGCTGAGAGACACACACTCTTAACCTGAGACACAGTAATGCTGGTGCATGCTGGGACTTCAGCCACTGCTAAATCTGAATTATTTCATTAATCATTTCATTAATCAGCAGCTCGCAGGAAGAGAAAGCCACTGCTTTCAAGCTAGTGTGTGTGAAAAGACAATATAACAGAGGCCTCATTTACATCATCACACAACCATCATGAATTACTTCGAACTCTTCACAGTTTAACTGTTGCCAGCCTTGAGAACAGTGGAACGTACCATTGCAGAGGAAGAGCGGGAGGACGGAGTGGCGTGGTGGCGGCCGTCCATGCCCCCGTGGATGAGATAAGCGCCGCTGCTGGAGATCACCTGACTGCCACCCACGTCCATGGCGATGCCCACCATGCTGTGGGAGGGCACGCTGCTGGCCGAGGAGACCACCGTGGTGACCTGCGTCGCCCCTGCCTGAGTGTCAAAGTAGGTGTTACCGCTGGCCTGACCGTAGAGCTGGGCATCGTGGTTATAGGAGTACGCCGTGCGGCTGAGAAGACAGAGAATCACGACTTAAGAGAGTTCAGTGATGAAAGGCAATGCTCGAACGAATAAAACCTCTACATTCCTACAGCATTAAATAAATCATTTTAAAAACAATCAAATGAAATTTTAAAAATTACCAAGCCTAAGAAGGCATAGTATAGTAGGATTGTGAATGCAGCTTGTGCGCTCCATAAAATAATTTACAGCTGGGCAACATCATGATATAATATTGATATGGTGACATGCTTTTCTGAGATATCGTGGTTATCTTGATATCTTTAAAAATTGTTGCATTTTAACGGATTTTAAATGTTCAAAAAATCTAGATAATTTTGTCATTTTGTTTCTTTCTTCTATTCTCTCTCTCGTAGTCTCTCTCTCCCTCCCTTCCAGTTTGCCTCTCTTAATCTCTCTTTCTTCAGGTCTCTCTCTGAGTCTCTCCCTCCCTTCCATGTTCTCTCTCTTAATCTCTCTTTCTTCTAGTCTCCCCCAGTCTCTTGCTCAGGCTCTCCCTGCCTTCCAATTTCTCTCTCTTCCAGTCTCATTCCCAGTCTCTTCCTATCTTCCAATGTCTCCCAGTCTCTTTTTCTAGTCTCTCTCTGTCTCTCTTTCTTCTAGTCTTTCTTCTTGCTCTCCTAGGCTCTCCCTGCCTTCCAGTTTCTCTCTCTGTCTCTTCCAGTCTCTTTCTCAGTCTCTCCCGGCCTATTTATTCACCCAACCCTATACTAATTATTCACACACACAAAAAACCCAGACCTACTGTATGAAATTACTAGCATTAGCTAGATGAAAATATAGCTAGCATTACATAGCTGGCTAACACACACGTATGTACTTGAATAGAAAATAAGAGCTAGGTACTTATTTAAGATATTAAAATAATGAGAAATCGTTAATTTTTTTTTTTAATTTTATTTTGCGAGTGTCCATTATAAGAAGTGAACAAAAGATAATCAATACTTGTTTTCTGAATGTCACTTTTAACATCACTGTGAAGAAGCCTACACCGTGTCAGTCGGTCAGACGCGGACGGACTAACTCTCAGTTCGCTTGATGGTTCGGCAAAAACAAATCCGTCTAGTTTTAGATAAACATGTTTAATTAACGTGTGGTCTAATTAGTCTCACATTACAGAAGGAAGCTGAAAATCCTTTGGGGTTTATAACGATGTTTTGAGGTTTGCACCGCATGAACAGCGACACATGCATGGCTTACGAAGGGTGTCGCGCACGCCATGAAAAAAAAAACAGAAAAAAAACAACATTATCTTCTGACAAGCTGTGATGAAGATCTGAAATAAAAGAGAATGTAAGCTCTTAAAAAGTGTACACTGATCGTACAACAGATAGACGCAGATAAACAGAAGACTGGGACGCTTGAATCTCCACCTGAGCTAGATTTACGTTTGAACGAGCGACACGGTTGTCATCAGAGGATGTTAAACGTGCTTCAGACTGGGTGGAAACATCAGCTGCTACATGCTGGACTGATATGAAAAATAAGGGCTGATGAAAAATTGTGAAACGTAACGGTTTTAAAATGTCCCTCAAGGCTGGTTCCTGGAGTTTTTCCCCTCGCCTCTAGATTGTTCATCAGGGCTCTATATTTACAAACAAACAAACCTGAATTGCAATGAAGACGCTAGCCAGATTTAAAAACCACAGAACGCGGCTAATCGTCAAAACGTTAGCCATTAGAGATTTGCGGTCGTCATGGATGCTTCGCTGATAATTCAGGAACTCGAGTATTCACTTTATTTGGTTTAACACTACAGCTGGAAAAAGAAAAAGAAAAAGAAAGAGCTACACCTAATCATGTTTAGCGGCAGATTAGCGCCCCCTACAGCATGTCTGAAAGTAACATATTCATTCGCCAACATTTAAAAGAGATAATTGACAATGAGATTAATATCGAACAATTTTATTGCCCAATTGATAAAGAACAAAGTTTTAATTCCCTAAATGCAGGCATGAATTCTTTTAAAGAGAGTGGGTGTGGCTTACATGGTGCCGTTGGGGTAGACGGCCTCTCCTCCTTCGACATACTGCACCTGGGTGGGGTATACGTGCTGTACATGCTGCACCTGGCCCACACACACACACACACACACACACACACACACACACACACACACAGAGAGTTTCAGCAAAAATCACTGCTGTTTCAAAGATTAGTTACAGTTAAATATATGAAACGAGTACGTCTGAAGCTAGGATGAGACGGTAAGCGTGTGATCTCGACCAAAAAAGCCCTGCTGAGCAGCCAAAGTAGAGCTCATTATCTGAGTCTCAAACCGGTTTTAGTCTGAAATACGGGAGCAGAATTCATCGTGTCGGAGTTTCACACACCCGTCACTGGTTCGGGAGATAAAGCGAGACAGAGAGAGAGAAAGAGAGATAAGATGTGCCAGGTGTGTAAGAGATTACATTGTCTGTCCTGAGAGGCTGTGTGTGTGTGTGTGTGTGTGTGTGTGTGTGTGTGTGTGTGTGTGTGTGTGTGTGTGTGTGTGTGTGTGCATGCATACCTGCTGAGGAACCTGTTGCACTCTAGACAGCTGCTGGACCTGTGGCTTTGGGGACGAGCCTGTGGTCTGGACTAACACTCGCTGCAGGACCATGAACAAACAAACACACACACACACACACAATCAAATAAATAATCAGTGTCTCTTATCACTAGATAATAATATAATAATAATAAAATCACAAGGACATGGTGCCGATTATGTCGCCATGACAACAACTTATTTCGGAAAAAAAAATAATAATAAAAAAAGTGAATAGGCTACTGTTGAAAAATTATCAAAGTGATAATTGCAATAAACTAAAACAAGAACTATACTGTTCATGCAACTGCTAACAAACCTTGTATGTGTGATCTAGGGTCTGCGGGCATGTCGTCGCGTCACCATGACAACAGTTTTCAAGACTGAATTATATCTAGCGTGTAATCTAGGATGATCTCTGTGCTGTGTCTATAGACGCTAAAGGGTTTTTCAAGCGCTGTTGAATCCTCAATTCTGATTGGAAGTGTTGATTAATTCCCAGTAACAGCAGCTCGGACAGTAGCGATAGCTATAATTCAAAATCACAGCATGTTCTAATGCGCTATAGTTTCTATAGTAACAACTCATTCACAGGAACTTGTATCCCAGACACGGCACACAATCCAAGCCTAATGATAAACTTTTTTTTTCTTTTTTAATGTTCTTTAACAAAGAAACCTATTTATAGATATTATTGGTATTGTGTAAGGAGTTTTTGGGTTTTTTTTTTTTACATTTATGGAAGGAGTCTCCAGTGTCAGGTCAGAGGTTTTTTTTACATTTATGGAAGGAGTCTCCAGTGTCAGAGTCAGAGGTAAAGTGGTAACTTTTATGTTTTCCAGCACAGGATAGAGGACTTCGCATTGCATATTCCTGTTTCTCTGTAACATAAAAAGCTGTGTTTTTTTTTTTTTTTTGTCTTATTAGCTTTAAGAGACAGAGACGGGGGGGGGGGGGGGGAGAAAAGAGAGGGTGGTATGGAGCTAACTTGTTTTGCACACATTCTGTAACATTAAATAAACCTATGAAAAAGTACATGTCATTCTTTCATATAAAAAAATTTGTAATTGTTGGAAAATGCTGTGGTGTAAGAGAAATAAAACTCCTTGGGACGTGCAGGCCGCATCACACCACCACGCCGTTGGTTAGTTTCCTATAACACCACGCCCCAAAGTGTTTAATTCCTTTCCCAGAAAAAGCACCAGCATTGTGCAGCACTAAAAAAAACACGACTTATGCTTAAAGGCAGCTGATGACCTGGAGCTCACTGCTGGTTTTTTCCTCAAACCTGTAATGCTGGAAGGCCTTACGTGATCTACAGCTCTCGCTCTCGCTCTCGACGTCCCCGTGTTGCACGGCTCGTCCAAACCCAA
This sequence comes from Cranoglanis bouderius, assembly GCA_023630585.1. NCBI lineage: Eukaryota > Metazoa > Chordata > Actinopteri > Siluriformes > Cranoglanididae > Cranoglanis > Cranoglanis bouderius. The sequence goes on along the minus strand of CM042556.1, from coordinate 17,398,305 downwards.
CATCTCTCCTTCCAGCCAGTGACACTAACTAATGGTTTGTTCTCTCACAGCGGGTGAAACCGACTCTTCCGTCTTTCCATTAGCGCTGTCTGCCGTACAATACATTTCTGTTCTTCAGCTGCACATTAGGCCAGCGCTGAGCTGCACGATTTACCTCCTCGGCAGGTAGCCGGAATTAGAGGAAACGACTGACCCAATTTGATTAAACTTTATAACGAGGAAACTTTATAACATGGCTGACTCGCCTTAGAAAAACAGAATAATTTTTACTGCCAACTCGTCATACCCTCGGCCACTCCCACTTTTCTTCCATTTCCAAAGCGTGACGGCTTGTTCTCCTCCTCCTCCTCCTCCTCCTCTTTATTCCCAATGGACTAATCAAGACTTCTATTTATACTCCGCATCATCTCCTGCCAGGTGTGTGAAGTCTCTAATTAACTAGACAAGATTCAGAGCTGTCAATTATCCCAGTTAATCCTTTCACCTGCTCGTATTGTCTTTTATTTTTCTTTCATAGTTCGTAATAGCCAGCAGTGTCAAATTCAGATTCTTTTAAAAACGCATTCAAAAGCATATAAAAAGCTTGACACAGCCCAAAGAAACGCAGACAGTCGCGATATCATTATTAGATCACCCAGTTTTACTTTTACCCAAACGACGACTTATTCACAAAATATGTTCGTTACATAGGGTAAAACCTAACAGCGCTGTTTGATCAATAGATCACATTTAGGACACAGGATTGTTTTCTTTTGTATATTTAGTACAAAAAATAATTGAGGATTTTAAAAGTATGTGAATTTTTTTTCCCCCCTCACACAATGGACATTTATTGAAAAAAAAACGACGTGTCATTCTTTAATAAATAAAAATAAATTGTAACAAAACCCTAGAACGTGTAAAATAATCATCTTTGGGGTGCACACACCACTATGTCTTTGATTATTTTCCTATAAAGGCACACCCCGTCATGGTTTAGTCCCTGCTTCATGACGTAATGGCTTGGCTTGTTTAATCTTGTTTCGATAATCTTGCAACTAAAAAGTAGAGCATGGGGACTTGAAAGCTAAATGAATATGGATATTTTTTCTTTCCGCAAATAACTATTACATGTTCATGTAGCCTTTTCTCTAAACTTCTTAATGGCCTGTGTGCAGGTGTAGTGTGTGTGTTTTTATGGGTGGGTGTGTGGGTATACCTGTTGCGACGGAGGTACAGGTTGAACAACCGGTGCCTGGGCCGAAGTGGTCGTCTGTAGCGCCACTGTGGCCGCTGCCTCCGAGCCGCCCTCTGAGTTCTGCATGATGTTCTCTCTCTCCCTCTCTCTCTCCCTCACTACACACACACACACACACACACACACACACACACACACACACACACACACACACACACACACACACACACACACACACACACACACACACACACACACACACAGAGAGAGAGGCGTGAGTGGTGGTACACCCAGAAGGATGAGAGCTGACTACTGAATGAAGAGACGCTGGCGTTTGTGCCAACTGGTTCCACAAAGAGCCTTTTTAGCGGGCGCTCAGACTGGGCCAGGCATGAGACAGGGACAGAGAGAGAGAGAGAGAGAGATGAAGAAAGAGAGAAAGAGACAGAAAGACAGACACCCCCAGGAGCCGTTCACCTCTGAACCTTACTGTGGCTCCATGAATAAACGCTACATTAACAGTCTAATCACAACCAAGTACGGCATTCGGGTGGCAGTTCAACTACAGCCAGAAGTACTCTGTGTGTGTGTGCGTGTGTGTGTGTGTGATGACTCGGTACACTGAGAATGTGTGTGTGAGTAAAGTTAAAGCCAGGCCTGTTTAAAAGGGAACAGAGGGACAAAAACAGAGTGATATTAATGGCCGTGTCTGTGTGTGTGTGTGTGTGTGCGCGTGTGTGTGTGTGAGAGCAAGCTTTTGGAAAGAATTGGGTATGAATCTGGAGGGCGGGATTCTTAAAACCTTTTAAATAAAAAAAAATAATAAAAAGAGAGGAAAAAAAAACCACCAACACCCCCAACCCCCACACACACACACACACACACACACACACACACACACACACACGGTGGTGTTCTGATGAGCTCCAGCGTTTGTTTCGAGTGTGAGTCTGTCTCCAGGGGATCCAATAATCCAGCTGATATGAGGAAATTCCTCAATGCTTTGTAAACGTTTGCTGGTTGCTATGGTGAGGGAACCATGGCAACCACCCCGAACTCTGGACACCTCCCTGCCCGCCCGCCCCCCAATACCACCACCCCCCTCCTCCTTTCTCTCAGCCCGTTCTTTTTAAAGCTCCAGCTCTGGAACTTTGATGAGAGAGAGAGAGAGAGAGAGAGAGAGAGAGAGAGAGAGAGAGAGAGAGAGAGAGAGAGGGTGTGAGAGTAAGTCGCTCTGGATAAGGGCGTCTGCCAAATGCCGTAAATGTAAATAGAGAGAGAGAGAGAGAGAGAGTGAGAGAGAGAGAGAGAGAGAGAGAGAGACTTACAGTTGCTTTAATGTATCAGTTTCACATATTTACATGTTTTAATGTTTAATGTTTACATAAGAGAGAGAGAGAGAGAGAGAGAGAGAGAGAGAGAGAGAGTGAAATGAAGAAAAATAGAGAAAGATAGACAGATCAAAACAGAGGAAGAGGCAGTGAGAAGGTTAGAGAGAAAGAAGTATACATGTGGAACAGAGAAACAGGAAGAGACAGAAACAGATATACATACAGGGAAAGAGAGAGTGGAAAGAGAGACAGGTAGAATAGCAGTGAAACAGAGGGAAGGGTGGGACTGAGATATATATATATATATATATATATATATATATATATATATATATATATATATATATATATATATATATAGATAGATAGATAGATAGATATATAGATACACACACACACAGTATCTCACAAAAGTGAGTACACCCCTCACATTTTTATAAATATTTTATTATATCTTTTCATGCAACAACACTGAAGAAATGACACTTTGCTACAATGTAAAGTAGTGAGTGTACAGCTTGTATAACAGTGTAAATTTTGTGTCCCCTCAAAATAACTCAACACACAGCCATTAATGTCTAAACCGCTGGCAACAAAAGTGAGTACACCCCTAAGTGAAAATGTCCAAATTGGGCCCAATTAGCCATTTTCCCTCCCCGGTGTCATGTGACTCGTTAGTGTTACAAGGTCTCAGGTGTGAATGGGGAGCAGGTGTGTTAAGTTTGGTGTTATCGCTCTCACACTCTCTCACTCTCTCATACTGGTCACTGGAAGTTCAACATGGCACCTCATGGCAAAGAACTCTCTGAGGATCTGAAAAAAAAGAATTGTTGCTCTACATAAAGATGGCCTAGGCTATAAGAAGATTGCCAACACCCTGAAACTGAGCTGCAGCACGGTGGCCAAGACCATACAGCGGTTTAACAGGACAGGTTCCACTCAGAACAGGCCTCGCCATGGTCGACCAAAGAAGTTGAGTGCACGTGCTCAGCATCATATCCAGAGGTTGGCTTTGCAGAATAGACGTATGAGTGCTGCCAGCATTGCTGCAGAGGTTGAAGGGGTGGGGGGTCAGCCTGTCAGTGCTCAGACCATACGCCGCACACTGCATCAAATTGGTCTGCATGGCTCTCGTCCCAGAAGGAAGCCTCTTCTAAAGATGATGCACAAGAAAGCCAGCAAACAGTTTGCTGAAGACAAGCAGACTAAGGACATGGATTACTGGAACCATGTCCTGTGGTCTGATGAGACCAAGATAAACTTATTTGGTTCAGATGGTGTCAAGCGTGTGTGGCGGCAACCAGGTGAGGAGTACAAAGACAAGTGTGTCTTGCCTACAGTCAAGCATGGTGGTGGGAGTGTCATGGTCTGGGGCTGCATGAGTGCTGCCGGCACTGGGGAGTGTACTGTGACATGTACTATGACATACTGAAGCAGAGCATGATCCCCCCCCCCATCGGAAACTGGGCCACAGGGCAGTATTCCAACATGATAACGACCCCAAACACACCTCCAAGACGACCACTGCCTTGCTAAAGAAGCTGAGGGTAAAGGTGATGGACTGGCCAAGCATGTCTCCAAAACAAAACCCTATTGAGCATCTGTGGGGCATCCTCAAACGGAAGGTGGAGGAGCACAAGGTGTGTGATGTCGTCATGGAGGAGTGGAAGAGGACTCCAGTGGCAACCTGTGAAGCTCTGGTGAACTCCATGCCCAAGAGGGTTAAGGCAGTGCTGGAAAATAATGGTGGCCACACAAAATATTGACACTTTGGGCCCAATTTGGACATTTTCACTTAGGGGTGTACTCACTTTTGTTGCCAGCGGTTTAGACATTAATAGCTGTGTGTTGAGTTATTTTGAGGGGACAGCAAATTTACACTGTTATACAAGCTCCCATGAAAAAGATATAATAAAATATTTACAAAAATGTGAGGGGTGTACTCACTTTTGTGAGATACTGATATATATATATATATAGTGGGAGAGGGAGAAAGAGAGGGAGAGAGACAGGTAGAGAATGAGAATTCACTAGTCTTCAATAAATGTTATCCTGGAAAGTCACACTGTATTTACTTTAACTTTATTATATGCACCGTATCATTTTCGCTTAAAACTTCATTACTGTTTTTATCCGAGATGATTCTACACATGCGTATTTATATGTGAGAAATGTTTTCCGATGCTGAGTCTCAGGGTTGCTTTGGTAAAGCCGTATAAGGCCAGTCGCGCCAATAAAGTGTTGGAAATGAACGACAGATCGAGGGAGAGGTCTTATGATGAGGCGGCTCATCTTTCAGGATTGGACTAAAGCCTCTAATCCGTCAGATATGAGTGCGGAAATCCTGCTCCGTTTCCACCCGCAGCTCAGACCACGGCCCGGTCTACAGGTCTCAGATCTGCTACTGGGGGGGAAACTCGAGCCCTGTGAGCAACAGGGACAGAGCTCAGAGCAGGAGAGAGAGACAGACAGAAAGAGAGAGACAGAGAGAGAGAGATTGTTTTTGATTGACGGCTTGTTTTAAGATCGGTGCTTAACACAGAACGACAATGAGCAGCATGCATTATGCACATGATTAAATCTGTCAAAGATATCTGCTCGGAAATATTTTTTATCCTTCTGCTAATTAGTAACTAATATTAGTTTCTGATTTGACAAGGCTGCAGTAAGGAAGAAAAAAAAAGAAAATAAAAAAAACATGGTTGCCCCTGGTGATGAACAACAATATGACCAAAACAATTAGGCATGAGCTCAGACACTTGCTCTGGACAAAAAAAAAAAAAAAAAAAAAAATGCAAAAATTTGTAAATACTAAAGCTTCGCTGTGACTCAGTCGTCCCCGTCAACATCACCTGCGTCCCTCGTCTCCTTTTTTTTTTTTTCCACGATAGCATGGAGGCTATTTTTGTCCCAGAGCCCCTCGACTGCACGCCCTGGACCACTCTCTGAAGGATTCATCAGTGAGAAGGCAAAATTAACATGCGGACGCAACAGGTGATGGGTCCTAAATCGACAAAGGACATCTTGCAGTTGTGCGATTTACTAACACACGTTTAACTGTCGAAAGAAAGAAAAAAAAAACATCCTTAGATTCAGTTTTGTACTGGAAGACTCCCATTTATTTACTGAACACTGAATGAATTCTCGGATAATAAAGTTCAAGTTGACTTTATTTAACTCGGTCTGAGTCACTGGCCTTCAAACATCAGATCGTCTGCTTTAGTTCTCGTTGTTATCTTTGGCCAAGTGTTTCTGCGCTTCATCCCTGTTCACAGGAGGAACAGAGGAGGAGAGTAGGAGAGAGGAGATGAAATTCTGCGTGGCATTTAACCTTGGTTATGAGCCCATAAAGGTTACTGAGAGAAGGAGGAAATGAGGGGAGAGGAGAGGGAAGAGGAAAGGAGACGTAATAGAGGAGAGATTAGAGAATGAGCGGGGAAAAAAAAAATATGACAGGATGAGAGGAGAGGCAATTTCACCCACGGATGCACCTGTTAGTAAGGGAACGGAGGAGAGAGGAGGAAACTGGAAAGATGGCAGGAGAGAAGAAAAGAGAAGAGGAGAGAAGAGGACGGGACACAAAAAAAGAGATGAGAAAGAAGAGAACGAGAGATGAGAAGAACAGACGAGAATAGACGAGAAGAGGACATTACACATGAAAATAAGTGACCAGATAAGAACAAGGCACGAGACGAGAAGAGAAGAGAACAAGGCACGAGAAGAGAAGAGAACAAGGCACGAGACGAGACGAGAAGAGAACAAGACACGAGACGAGAAGAGAACAAGGCACGAGACGAGAAGAGAACAAGGCACGAGACGAGACGAGAAGAGAACAAGACACGAGACGAGAAGAGAACAAGGCACGAGACGAGAAGAGAACAAGGCACGAGACGAGAAGAGAACAAGGCACGAGACGAAAAGAGAACAAGGCACGAGACGAGAAGAGAACAAGGCACGAGATGAGAACAAGGCACGAGACGAGAAGAGAAGAGAAGAGAAGGTTGCTTGTCTTCAGGTGCTACTTCAGACCTGAAGTACTTCAGGAACAGAGGGACTTCAGCTGGCGCCCTTCAGACGGGCTTTTGTCCTGAGGGAGCTCCTGAGCAGAACTTTAATTAAGTGGAGCGAGCGTGTGAAGAGCGGGGGGCTGGAGGTCCGGGATGGTCTCTGTACGGGCTTCTCGCCGAGGTTAAAAGCCACATTAAATTCCCCACCAGCTGCTCTGGACAGCACAAAAGCGGCGGCCAGTGGGAGGCCGCGCTCGTCTGGGCTGGAGGACGGAAAGGGCTGCGGTGAACGGAGTCGAGCTTCAGTACAGTACACACGAGTCGACGCACAAAGTGGCCATTAAACCCAACGCTGTTCCCTTCTGACCAGGCGGAGACACACAGGAGGGAAAAAAGATCATCTTACGTCATGTTAGTGAGCTGCTCTGAAATGATTAGGTGTTAAAGTTTAAAACAAATGAGAACTAAAAGGAGAATGGTAAAGAATTAAAATCACACCATCATCATCATCATCATCATTTTCTTCTCAGCTTGCTTACATCCTTACTTCCGATCACATGCTTTTACTTCTTCAACGACTTCAGTCGTTTGTTTCATTCATTTCTTTTTGTTTAAGTCTCTCTCTCGACTCTTGTGCACCCTGTAAAAGCACTTTTGTGTTGAAATGGATAAAAGGTGCTAGATAAATAAAGTTATTACTCTTATTTTTATGGTTAAGGGGCAGTCTGTCGCTTATTATTAAAGGGAAGCTAACTTAAAGAGCGCTCGAAAAACACATGCAGATGTTCAATTAAGCGCCGGAGCCCACGGTCTTGGCTCTTGTTTGCGCTCCGGCCCACATTGTTTGCAGAGCAACAACCGTTGCCAGTAGCAACACAGTCCACTCCCGTTTCCAGGAGCCTGTTGCTAGGCGACCGGCAGAATACTTCCCAAACCAAACAATGCTGTCTCCAGAGCGAGCCGTCTATCTCACATTAACCAGAAACTTACAACAATAAATACGTAACCTATTCATTTCTGCCTCTCAGGGGGGGTAAAGGGGGGAAGGAGGGGGAGGGGTTAATTACTGAGGTGTTGTTTGGGCGAGGGCGAACAGCTCGGCTCCAATTATATCCCCTCTACAATGATTTGTGGAGTTACTTTCAGGAACTTAGAGCCTGCTGTGATCTGGAGTCTCCAGACCGACACTGACAAGGAATGTAAAAGTAATCAGGAAAGCTGGGGAAAAGGAAAGCAGGAGGAGGGGGGGAAAAAATGAAAAGCTTTACACCTCTGTGCGCCAAAATCAACAGCTATTTCACAAGATGACTTTTCCAACTGCTGGGTGTGTGCTGATAATCGACTGTAAAACAGAGTGATATTCAACATATACACTCAGGAAATATACTATATACAGTATATACACACACACACACACACACACCATAATGTATGGTATATTACCACTCAGGAAATATATACCATACAATATAGCATTATGACAGCGGTGGAGATGTTATAGTTATTACAGTCGTTACTATCAGAAATGTTGCAGTTATTACCCTTACTGCTATCCGAAATGTTTATTACAGTTATTACCATAATTAAGGTCATGCATTTACTAGCAGAAATGTTATAATTACAGGCATTACCGTCAGAAAGGTTACAGTTATTACTACTTTTGATATTGCAAAGTTAGTTATTACAGCTATTACTGTAAAAAATGTTAGAGATATTACAGCTGTTATTGGATATAGTTATTATAGTTATTACTCTGGGAAAATGTTATCGTTATTAAAGTTATTACTTTGGGGAAATATCATTATTATAGTTATTACTTTGGAGAAATGTTATTGTTATTATAGTTATTACTTCTGGAAAATGTTTTAATTATTAAAGTTATTATTTTGGGGAAATGTAATAGTTATTAAATTTATTACTTTGGGGAAATGTTATCGTTATTAGAGTTATTTATTGTCATCATTGTTACATTGTTTCGTCAATCTAAATTGATTTAAATTTTTTAAAAACTGCCAACTTGATTTGCACTGCAATTTTAGTAACACTGTAACTGGCTAGTGGGTGAAAGGGTCAGGCTCTAATATGTATATATTTGCTTAATATTTGATTAGTATTACATTTACGGCATTTAGCAGACGCCCTTATCCAGAGTGACTTACATCTTTATTTCATTTATGCATCTGAGCGTTAAAGGCCTTGCTCAAGGGCCCAACAATGGCAGTTTGGCAGTGCTGGGGTTTGAACTCACGACCTTCTGATCAGTAGCACAATGTCTTAACCACTAAGCTACCACTGCCCTGTATTAAATCAGTTTCATAAAAGGAGTCTTCAGCGGTGCCTCAGTGCTGAATTTTTCAGTGGGCCCTTGTTGCAAAACGTTTCAGAAGCTGTGGACTAGTTGATTAATTACAAGAAAGGACAACATCTGTATAAAAGGAATCCCAACTTCCTGAATTACAACGACAAATAAATTGTGTGCGCGAGTGTGAGTGTGTATGCAGGTTTCATCTTTTTCCTATTGAGCATCATGATCTTATCCAAACTCCCATCATTCAATACAAACTAGTGTGAAGGCACATAGGTACTCGCGCACACACACACACACACACACACACACACACACACACACACACACACACACACAAAATAATGAAAGCAAATTAAAGACGTAATATCTACAGCGGAGGCTGTTTGTCAGCCTGTCTCATTCATTTATGGCTAATGCGATGAGAACCATACAGAGACCTGCAGATGGAGAGAAGAGAAGAGCCATGAGACAAGACAAGAAGAGAAGAGAAACAGAAGAAGGAGGGAACAGAAGAAGAAAAACAATGAGAAGATGAGAAACAGAGCAAGAAGAAAGAAAACAGAGGAAGAAAGGAGGAGGACGCGCATAAACGTAGGAGACACGAGATGAGGAGAGAATGAGACACAAGAAGAGAACAAAAGAATGAGATGAGAAGAGGAAAGAAGAGATGAGAAAGAAAAGAGGAGGCTTGATGAAAAGAAAGGAAGAAGAGAAGAGGGGAAGGAAAAAAAAAAAAAAAAAAAAGAGAAGAAAATCTGCAAACTCAGGCTGATCTCCTCCTCATCCTCCCTCCGCACTCCATCCATCACCACGGCAGCCCGCTGTCGCCATGGAGACCGTTTGTTCACACTTACAACTCTCCACTTCCCCAGAGCCCATTCCCCATCTAACACACACCCACCCACCCACCCTGTAAACCTTTCCAGATTTCCACCCCCAGCCCGGTGCTGGAAAAGGAAAAGTGCTTTGAAGCACTTTGAAGCGCAGCTGTGAGCAGGAAGCCTGTGTCCTCCACATAAACTCTTACATGTGGGTGTTTCGGCAAGGGCACGGTCCTCACCGTCCTCCCCTCCCCCGATTTTCGGTGACGAAACGGAGCTTCTCCAGCCTTCCATTGTCATAACACCTTGTCGCCCATAGCGATGGTACAACAGAGGAAAAGGAAATGGAGGTATCGCTCCTTTACCGTTTAAAGATTTCCCCTGGCCTGAAAAACACATCCTGCTGCGTTACTGTCGTCGTGTGCACAATAAAGGAGTGTGGATTAATTAAGAAAGTTACAGATACACCACTGAAGTTTCATGGTGCGATAACCTGGTCGAAAAATATCACGGACCAAATTCCAAAGAACGGAAAAACGTTTCCCCACATCAGATTCCCGATGGGGTCTCGTGCTGTTGTATCCCATCTGCCTCCAGATTCGACGTGTTGAGATGCTCTTCTGCTCACCACGGCTGTACCGAGTGGTTATGTGAGCTACCGTAACCTTCCTGTCAGCTCAAACCAGTCCGGCTATTCTCCTCTGACCTCTCTCATCAACAAGGCGTTTCCGCCCGCAGAACTGGAGGTCAAAGTCACCGAGATCACATACTTTCCCCGCATTCCGATGTGAACATTAACTGAAGACCTGTTTATACATGATTGTAATTTCATTGTCATGAACCTTGTAAACAGAATGAGGGTTTATCTTATGCGGTGGTCGGTCGAACGCAGCTCGACTGCTGATACACATGAATAAACATGGCAACCTGTTGCTAGCAACTTTCGGAGCATTTTCCCCCCTCCCTTCCTCTTAGCGTCGCAACTTCTTATAAAATTCCAGCAGCAAAAAAAAAAAAAAAAAAAAAAAAAAAAAAGAAGGAGAAACGCAGGTCAAACGACACTTGCGCGGCGAGACCTGAATCACACCGAGCTGAGAGAAAACTTCCGTGTTCACTTCAGGAAAAGCTCACACTTATGAAACTGTTTGGATAAATCTTTTTTTTTAATTATTATTTATTTTCCACGCCGTCTTCTCTGACGGATCCTGTTCAGCCGCTACATTCCATGCTCGGATACCGACCGAGTGGGCTAATGAGAACTTTCCTATTGCACGGAGCTGGCCAAAAAAACTCGAAGCCACAGACATGCAGATCATCTTTCACTCGTGTTTTCGCGGTCGATTCAGTGCCAGCTTGGTTTTGGCAAATTCTAAAAGGTCCAAAAACAAACAAGACCTTATGGCAGAAAATTTCGCGCACTGAATTCAAGACATAGCATGCAAATTAAAAATAAAAGCAGGCCAACGTCTGATCCCTGGGGAGTTCCTTGCACAACAGGCAGTGGGAAAACTAACTTTCTTTCCCACTTGCCCACTCTCTCGCCTCGTCAGACCACATCTGGTACGACTGTTTTGTTTACTCGGATACAGTGTTATCGGAAATGGTACCTGTTCTTACAGAACAGTAGTGATTGTTTCAGTGACCGTACCTGACTTTAACAGGTGTGCCCACTGTTTGTGAAACGCAGGCCTGTGATTTCTGACATCTCAACACGTGGATCCTCTTGATGCTAATTATACGTTCATATTCAGGAAAACAAACACAATCATCTGCTTCAATGGCATGCATGTGTCAGATGTGCGTACCAGTATTCACCACACTGGACTTTCACATTTCGTAGCGTTAAAACCTGGAACTGAAACGGACTAAACTGGGATTATAGGTCATGAATCTACAGCTTATATTATTGAAGTAGGGGGGAAAAATTCGTTGCGTTTTTTAAATAATAGATTATTCATGCTGTGCAGAATTTTGCAACCAAACCTTCATTTATACTTTTCCAGAACCTGTTTGGATAGCTCCTTGCTCTTCATAATGCTGCTTGTATAGGTTTGCGCAATAACAAACTCTGGGTTCTTCCGGGAACGGGCCACGTGACACTTTAGTTACACGCAGGTCGACCCCATTCAACTAATTAAGTGACTTCTCATGGCAAACTTGTTTTACCAGATCTAATTTAGGGTTTTTACAATAATGAGGGGGTGAATACTTTTGCGATCACAACTTTTATCTATATTGATTTTATTCCCTCCGACTTTAATAGCAGGGGCAATTTTGTGCAGATCCATGACAAAATCCCAATTAAGCCCAGTTCAGTTCCAGGTTAAACTCTACAAAATGTGGAAAAGTTCAAGGGGGGTGAATACTTATGCACGGCACTGTAAGTTTGTGTTTGATGTTTTCCACCAATCCGTTTTTTGTTGTTGTTTTTTTTTTTTTTTTTTTTAAAGAAGAATGCACAGATTAGCCTAATTTTAGCCTAACACCTGAATAACCCATCTCATATCGAACAACAGGAAGTGGGATACTGTAATAACAGTAAAGGTGTACGTGCTTGAGGACTGAGCTAGCTGGTAAACAACACAATTTTACAAGCAGTGTATGCAGTCCAAGTCCTTCACTCGGCGGCCATCTTGGCAACGCTCTAGGGCACACAAGATCAGGCTACTTGAACGCAGAGAGACCTACAAACTCCAAGCATGACTCGCTGTTAAAATCTGAGAATAATAAACTATTGTGCATCCACGTTTCTGCGCAACATGCTGGACAAAGGCATGGTGACATTATTTACGGCTGTTTCCATGGTAACGGTGTGCATCAGCCCAGAGAATAGAAAGAATCCCAAATTGGCTTCCTCATACATGTGCACTACATAGGGCCGTAAAATGACAAAATGGCGGTGATGGCTCAGCGGTTAAGGGTTTGGACTTTTTTTTTTTTTTTTTTTTTTTTTTTTTTTAAATCGGTCACTGTTGGGCCCTTAACCTTCAAAAGATCAGTTAAGTTGTGAGTCACTTTAGATACAAGCGTCTGCCAAATAAATACATGCGACTGCAAAATAATGGCTTCTACACCCTATGTAGTGCACTGTATGGCCAATAGGAAAACTTTTTTTTTTTTTTTTATCTCCAAAGTTTAGCTAATCTGGATTTTACATTTTTGGTTTATTTCTATTCCAGTGTACAAGTGTTTCTCTCAGTCATGCTCTTAGCCAGAGCAAAATAACATATTAATGATCGGCCCCTCCAGGATTAACGATCGCAGAAATGAACGCAAAAATCGAGGAAACTCCGCAATATTCTGAGGAACTTGCAATTACTCAAAATTACTGAGGATTTGGGCCGAGACGCGTCGTGTAACGTCATCACAACACGCATTCAGCCAGAGTTCTCTTCGATTCACGTGCGTCGAACATGACTACAGCTACAAGGTCTCATTTACCAACAAACATCACCGCGAAAGGCGGTGCGAAACACAACACGACAATTTCGCCAATTCAAGTAGTTTTCCGCAAAAAACGCTAAAATCTCCACAAATCGCATCGCAATTTTTTTTTTTTTAATCCTCGGCAAAATCGAGCATTTTTGGCCGCAACACTCACAAAAAAGAAAACTCGAAATCCTGTACGGACTGAGTCATGTATTTGATAGCTATGTATTCTGCATAGCTATACATTTAGTCCATTGGATTGAAGACGTAGCATGTAAATCATCAATAAAAATGAGCCAACATCTGATCCCTGAGGAGAAACCTTAACAACACCCTCCGCCCACTCTCTCTGGAAGACCGCATCTGGTACAACCATTTTGTTTACTCCTCCAAACCACAATCCACTGTTTCCAAAAATGGAGGCTACTACTAAATAACGTATGCAGTTTCTGAGGTCTTAAAACATGGACGGACACTCTTGGTGCTTGATGTTTATATTCAGGAAAATGGTATTAGCTGGCGTAGTGGAATTTAATAGACTTGTATTTTCTGTTCACAAACACGCAAATCCATAATAAACCATATTCCCTCTATATTATCTTCTTAACGAGGGCAGTGGTAACTCAGTGGTTGAGACATTGGGCTACTGATCGGAAGGCCGTGAGTTCAAATCCCAGCATCGCCAAACTGCCACTGTTGGGCCCTTGAGCAAGGCCCTTAACCCTCAATTGCTCAGATGTATAAATGAAATAAAATGTAAGTCGCTCTGGATAAGAGTGTCTGCCAAATGCCGTAAATGTAACTGCTAATGTGTCTATTATGAGGATTTTCGTAGAACTTACATCTGTACACGTAAGTATCGGATAAGCCAGGCATTTCTCTCGTTACGCCTCATTTTAAAAAAATGGGGTGGGACTTAAGTAATAGAGCTGCCATATTGAGCGTTCGCATCTTATTTAACTTGCTGCTAGCGTTTGTTAGATAACTATGTAACATAACTTTTGTTATGTATATTACTTTTAATTGTATTTTTTTTTTACGTAATCAATCAACCAGCCTGAAAAATACAATGTGGGCCTCTATAGGCCACACGTTATATATACCCCACGCGTCAGAGAGCAATCAGAGCCGAGGGATGACATTTTCATCGTGTGTGCAAACGATACTGAAATGTTGTCTCTTATCTACAGGTCGATACACATCTCACGCATCATGTCAGAGTGATAAGGATTCGGCACTAACTTTGTTTCAGAGATATGAGTGATGACGGGTGTGAACTGACGGAAGAGGACACGAGCAACTGGAGCGTTGAACTTTTAAGGCACAAACCCAAAAAAACGAATACGCAAAAAAAAAAAAAAAAAAAAAAAAAACCCTCCCACGGATTTCATCAAGCTGAAGAAAGTGAAGCTCTGGAGCTAAACAACCCGGTGAGCAGTTCCAAGGAAATCTCTCTTGTTTACTGTGGAGCCAGATGATCGTAACGTCGATCTGCGATTTATGAGAACGTCTGGCGGCCTCGGAGGTTTTTTAATCAACAACGGAAAGTCGAATCCGATCAAACGGCGTGGTGCAAGTTTCACCTTGCAATGACGGCCTTGGCCTGTGTTTAAGCCCCTGTGCGACTGTTTGACGTGTTCTCACAATAGCATAATAACAAATACTGTAGAGTGGGAGTCGCTCGGGGTTCGAATCAACAAGCACTTCCTCGTCTATTCAGATGCTGGATGTGGCCTGAATGGGCATTCACAGGCGAAAAAAGACGAATCTGCAAACTCGCGGCCCTCGAGGGGCTGAGGATAAATGCACAGGATGTTGGTATGGGCGGAGGAAAGCGCGCTGCATTAGTCCGGGTGCTTAATGCAGGAACTGGAGTGAACTATTGACCTCTGGCTTACAGTGTAATGAGGTTACGGTATTCTACGCGTCGCTCAGATGCATAATGACACCGAGGCCTGTGGAGAGTTAGAGCGGAATGCAAAAAAAGGTATTTTCCTGCGGTAGCGTTTAATTTTACCTAAGGGGAAACCCCCTGAATGTGAGAATCTTAAACTGGAGTGTTCAACAAAACAGACTTCATATAAAAACTGTAATGAATTTTTCATGGTCTCACAACTGCTATCTGACCGTGTTGTACTGGTACATTTATTGAAGAGATTTATTTATTTATAATCGCACTATCCGGTGTTACCCAGATGAGGATGGGTTCCTCTCAAGGTTTCTTCCTTATATCATCTCAGGGAGTTTTTCCTTGCCACCATCACGGCTGGCTTGCTCATTGGGGATAAATTCATAAATTTAAAATATATGTCCTGAATTTATATACTTCTGTAAAGCTGCTTTGGGACAATGTCCATTGTTAAAAGCGCTATACAAATAAACTGAACTTGAACTTGAGTGTAAAACGGTAGAAAGGAGAAAAAAAAAAAAAAAAGAGAATGAAGTCCCACAAGCTCTCGAACATGATTCATTCATTTCAACAGCTAATGGAAGTAAATTTCCAATGCCGAAAGCACACATTCATAGATTTCCTGATTCTGTAGCTCAGTGGTTAAAATGTTGGGCTACTGATAGGAAGGTCGTGAGTTCAAATCACGAGCAAGGCCCTTAACCCTCAGCTGCTTGGTTGTATAAATGAGATACAATTTAAGTCGCTCTGGATAAGGGCATCTGCCAAATGCCGTAAATGTAGTTAGCTAGCTTTAATTCTGTTTGCAAAAACTGTTTTAAAACTGTTTGCATCCGCAAATATGATGGATTTCCTACACGTCGGTGCTACGAAATCACATTCTCGTGCCAAGTTTTATGGTTTTGTTCCAGCTATGTTGACATTCTCAGAGTTATAGTAGTTTCCCCATTGGCCCACTGTTTATATAAGAAATAAAACACTTTGGGGCATGCTGTTATAGGAAAATAATCCAACAATAAGGTAAAATGGCGTTACTTTTACCAACCCAAAGTAGATGGTTTTTCTATAAAGGCAAGTTTTATTCTTCTGATCCCACAGCAATATGGCGACTATAACATTTATTATTATTAAGCACTGACACATGCATTTTTAACCATTTATATTTACATCTAGTGTTGCAGAACGTCCACGAACCAAGTTCTCACTCACGTTACAGCAGCTATAAACGATCGTTCCGTCACCAGACTCGACCTTTTCTCTCTCTTGAATTTGAAAAGACAAAAATGCAAAATAAGCATCTTCTTACAGAAAACGTCACCATATCAGTAAAAAATGTATTTATTTATTTTAAATGAACAGAATGTCTTTTTATTATTAGTCTTTGATTATGTGGAGCGTCCACGGTACAAGTCACATGTGATTTGAAAATATTTCCGTACCTTCCGACCAATCCGACAATGCTGTGGTATAACGGTCTTTAATAAACGTGAGGCGAGATAAAAGCGCCTGGTACAGTGCTTCTTCTCATTGAAACGACATAACCAATATCGACGTAGACCAAATTTTGCGTTGGGATTGACTAATCGTCCAGAAAATATCCAGGGTAATATCCTTTTGTAGCATTTATATAATTAAAAACACGGGCAGTAGCTTTGCATTCGTGTCATTGAGTATTGGGAAGCGGGAGTCTATACTGTCCATTTCAAAACAGTGAGAAGGGGGGGAGAGAGAGAGAGAGAGAGAGAGAGAGAGAGAGAGAGAGAGAGAGAGAGAGAGAGAGAGAGAGAGAGAGAAACTGAGAGGTCTATTGTCATGCAAATCTAAAGGCCTCAGTGTGCTGTTAGTGGCAGGAAATTTAATTAGCCGTTGTGTAGCTATGATACAAACAAGGTGGAATGTAAAGAACGTACTGATGAGGGGAGGCTGCAGTGAGGGCGAGTCTGTGTGTGAAAAACATTTTCATTTCCTGGCATGTTGTTACCTGTTGCTGAAGCGTGTTTAAAGCCTGTCTTGAGAGAGAGAGAGAGAGAGAGAGAGAGAGAGAGAGAGAGAGAGAGAGAGAGAGAGAGAGAGAGATGAATCACGTCTGGATCCCACTCACGAGGCCACAAGCGAGGATTGATTCATATCAGCCCACAAAGCTACAGGTGTTTAATGTATTAAGAGCGACTGAAACTATAAATTGGCACCCAGCCTCCCTCCCTCCCTCCCTCCTTCCCTCCCTCCCTCCCTAGCAGCCGTTTCCACAGTCTCACCTCAAACAAACACCTCACACGCCTGATAAGGCACACACTTCCAGCATCAACACACTGAAGTGTCCGTTTTTTTGAGCACACAAATCCAGAGCCACCCTAATAGTCGCCGACCAAAATAAGAAAATGGTCGCGTCTAGTCGTGTGCCGCTAATCCGTTGTACAATAGATCATTTTACACCACAGCGATGTTCTGGATTCTGATTGGTCAGACGATCGATGTTGATTCGATTTCTCTGACAAGCAGTGCAGCTGCGGAGTCACACGCGCTCGTTCTAACACGTTATCGTTTCTAAAGCAACAGTGTACGCAGAGACTTGTACGGCAGACGCTACATTAAAAAGGAATTAATCCGTAATAAGGTGAGGCGTTAATGTTAAAACGTAAGCGATAACAGTACCTTGTTTTGCGCTTTTTCCACAACATTACACATAGATGCTAAGGGATAAAACGCTACAAAAGGTCTATAATACGCAAGTGAGAAATAAAGAAATAAACAGTAATCGCTGAGGAGTCTATCACAAAAGGAGTCGATTCACACGCCTTGAAAACGAGTCGACTCGTTTTCAAGCAAATTTATTTTTTAGAGTGTTTTTGTTAGCGATACAGCCTTTATTTGGAATTTTTCCAGTAGGAATTGAAGAAATCAGAGTTTTAAATGCAGGGAAAACCCTCTCTAAGATCTTCAGTTGATTGGTCATGACAGCATAGTTGCAAACCACTATAGTATTATCTTGCCATGACGGATAGTGACCTGTTAGTGAACTACGCCTATTTAAGAGTTCTGTAGTTGATACAGAGTCCTATGTTAATCATGGATATACACCTGAACTAGCCGTAGAAGCGTTCTGTTTTTAGCGTACGCCTGTCTAAGTAAATAGAGTCGATTTGACTCAACAACAAGGAAATATTTCGGCAGGCTGCAATGGGCCAGCTGGGGACGAGCAGTGTTACAGACTGGGCTAAATACAGCCATAGTGCACACGCATACACGGTTACAGATGTCATCGAGAGCCATATCGGGCCATCCCGACACTCACACTCACACAAACACTCACACACACCTAGGGGATCTCACTGCAGCTGTCAGTTTGAGATCTGAGCTCCGTTAAAAACTCGCCGTGGTGTAGGGTTACAGTCAAAGCTGATGCCACTATCCCAACACAATACTGGAGTTGACACTGTGGTCAAATACAGTTTAACACGGCACCTGTGAAGAGTGAACGCTCAAATCGCCTTGTTAAGTATCTACCTTCTTGGCTAGGGACTAAAGCTAGTGACAAAAACAAACAAACAAACAAACAAACAAACAAACAAAAATAAACCAGGAGCCCGGGCACCCAGCCTTGGCCAACTGCCATCCACCCTATCACAGGACATCTATCTACCAACTCCCAGAGTATGAAAGCCATCACGTGATTCCTCTGAGACACGTGAACCGCATCTTTTCAAACTGCTGGTAATGCTGAGTCACGGGCCGGCGTACCACACTCGGAGGAAAGCGCTATCCGCCGTCTTCCGCATACATCGGCATTTAGTGCGAGCTAATTCAGTGGTAGAGGTGGTTGAATCAACGCAAGCCTGCTGAGCCAGTTGTTGCGGCTCAGTGGTTTAAGGCTTTTAGTTACGGATCAGAAGGTCGTGTGCTCCAATCCCATCACCGCCAAACTGTCATGGTTGGGTCCTTGAGCAAGATAACTAACCTTAAGCTCAGGTGTATCCTGCTTTAGCCAAATGAGCAAATGTACCGGATCACGTGTTATTTTATACTACGTAAGATATTACGGTATTCTACTATAAACATTTTACAGTTGTTTGCTGTAAATCCTACTTAGAAAACAAAGATGCCAGCCAGACTCTAATAACATTTTTGCTTGCAGTGCACCATGACGTTCTGTCGCACACCTCAAACAAGCTAAACAACCTACTATACGTTATTATATTATGTTAGCTAGTACTTTTTAACCATCAATTCCACTTGCGTGGTGGGCATGCTAATAAATTTATCATTTGTCCTCCCATGTTTTATGAAACGCACACCGAGAACGAAAGCGCCTGCAGGCTGCGTGCTTGGCCGCTCGCTCACATTTGCGTTCAAGTGTATGATTTTGTGAGAGGGTGAGAGGGCGAGACGAAAAGGTCGAGGTTACACCCTCGCCGTCTCGATGTTATCGCGCCACGGCTTTTGTTCCGAATTCTTCGGCAGGGAGATTTATTCGCTGAACGACGGCGATAATAAACTCGACTGAGCAGAACAGCGTATCAAAGGCTTTTCGATCCGGGGGCGGATTAAAGGAGATGAAATGCTCAGGCTCGGGATTACAGGTATGAGAGTTAAATCCAGCTTCTACACAACAGTTCTTCGTCCTCAACATCTCTCCACACACCTTTGCCCTCTGACCTGCCTGTGCATGCCACGGCTCCACGCGCCTGTCAGAAGAAAGAGGATAACTGCATTTAAAAAAAAAAAAAAAAAAAAAAAGGAAGAAGAAAACAGTTTGGAAAGCTTGAGGCTGAAGGCCCGAGGGCAGCCCCTGTCTTTCCGTTACTCAGCCTGTATTTGTGTATCAAGTTGCCATGTAAACACGGCGGCTGTTCTGCTTCGCCTGGCGTGCAGTTTTCATTCCCGTTCCTTTATTTTCTCTCGCGCAGGGCGTGTGGGACGGAATTAACCAGGCTGATTCAGACTCCGCGGCCTGATTCAGAAACTTTGTCAAAACAAGTGAGCAAATGATTTTGAGCTTGCCTGAGGCTTTTACGCTAATTCCTTCTTTAAATATCCGAATCATTAGCAACCTGCAATTATCTGTATGTGGCGTCTTTCTGATTTATTTTCAGATTGATTATAAAGAGAATTATTTGAAGGCTGGTACAAATAACTGAAGGGGTGATGGGTTACGGTTATGGACACTCTCTAAAACAACAAGCGAAGGTTTAACGTGCCAGACTTTCAGATCGAAATATTTGCCCGAACTTCATTGTGGTCACAGACCTTTATCCTAGGATGAAACATTTCCGATGTCTCAGTGGGTGTGGTCTCGTTCGGGACGACTCCGCCCACATCCACAGGGAACGAGAGCTCACTGAATGATTTGATGAGGATGAAAACGATGTAGAATAGCAACCGGGAGAAAATCGTCAGGATGAATGATGTTCATCGCTCCAGTGCCTTGTAGAATCTATACAACAAGGAGCACTGAAGTTCATCTGGAGGCTCGGGGTGGCTGAAAAAAACCTGACTAACACACTTCATGTTGTTTTTTTTTTAAGACTTATTTTTCTATAATAGCTCCAAATCACAGGTTTATATCAGTGCACTTGTTTTAATACTCGACCGTTTCTATAGTAACAGCCAACACAGGGATTAAAACGGTATTAGTTGGCAAATCACTGTGGTACAAGAGAAATAAAACACTTTAGCACATTCCCTTTTAGGAAAATAAACAACTTCAGGGCGGTAACAGTGACTCCACTTCGTCACACCGCTCAGACACTGTTTATTTTCCTACAGGAGCAGCGTTTAATTCATTACATAACGGAGAACTGATTATCGGTCCATGCCTTGTAACTCTGTTAAGACCACAAAAGTCTCATGTCAGGTCACGGGAAAGGCAGGAGAGTCTGAAAATCACGTAACGTGGAAAAAAGCGAGTCTCATTCCACGGTCTAATTGGACATAACTTTGGCTAGGATGCAAGCGTCTGACCCCATCAATAATTAATGCCGAGTCCATGAATCATTCAGTCCTCGACAGGGAAGGCTGATCCCGCCTGGAAATACATCTGTGACAACATATTTCTTTACTGAGGCACTGCATCGCACGTCATCGGAGACTCGTTTAGAGTCGGGGGCAAGTTTTCTGCTCCAACGATCCGGAAATCACCGGCACACCTGACACACGCCTGGAAGGAACCTGTCCTCGTCAGCTCCATCGACCCTGGAGAGCGATCGCTCTGACAGCCAGAGCCTCTCGTTAATGAGCGGATCAGAGCTGTCCTAACGTGATTAGTCGCCCAGAGGAGAGACGGGACGAGAGAGGACCACGGCGTCTCGTCAGCCTGGCGCTCTCTCTCTCTCTCTCTCTCTCTCTCTGTGTGTTTTTTTCGCTCAGCACGGCAATTACCCTCATTATCGGTGCGGCTTTCAGAGGCACGGCTGCTCGCTGATAAAGAGGGATCAATAGCGAGGCGAAGGCGACACCTGGCCCGTGAGCCATTGTCACGAGAGGCGCTCATTAAGGCGCTTTCCACCGCTCAGGTGTAACACGAGCGACAAAAATGACAGGGCTCAGATGAGCGGACACGAGCCGTCGTCACGGCCGCCGGCGCCCGACGAGTTCCCTGCGTGCCTGTCAGATGTGCGCGTGGAGCATAATGTGTAATTTAATCTGCGCCGGCATTGCCGGTTGGAGTCATCGATGATTATCTCCAGAGAAATGTCACCGGCGGTGCAACGATTCTTATAATAAATTTTTATATCAGGTTAACACCGTGGCTCTTTGTTCCATGGTCTATGATACGATCACGGTGTCGTAATGGACTGAAATTTTGACAGTCCCTCCCGAACTTCCCGAAGTTGTCCAGTGGACAGAATTATGCAACCGTGTCTGGATGTGCAAAACGAGGACACGGGTGTCCTAATGCAGCACTTCGAAGGGAACCGGTTTGTTGTAGTCGTTTACTCGTAAAATGTCCCGTTACTAACATCCGATACCACGTGATACTATTTGACGTAAGCCTAATGGATGTTACTGGATGTAGGATCGCAATCTGAACAAAGCACACGGCAAAGCTGTTGAGTCGTTTCATTATTGAAGCTCACGGCGGCAACCGACGCTACAGAAAACACTATCTAGGTGAGAGAAAAAACACTAGATGAGTGAGAACGACAGCTCTTACCCAGTACGCTGTTCCTGACGATCAGACGCTATCGATCTTTAACAACAATGGACTCTGACACAATGAAAACAAACATGGAAAAAAAAAAACAAAAAAAAAAACACAGAAGCGTGATCCCAGAGTGAAACAAAATCCCACTCTCCTCCACAGTAACCTTAATCGGTCCAAGGTAACTAACGGAGCTAGCTAAAAATCAACTAGCTACTGATACAAAGAACAAATCTAGCAAACTAAGTGCATGAACACACACGTGCAACACAATTTCAACCGCAGAAATAAACAACGTGTTCTTTCACACCCCTGACTGATTACTACTAAGTAGTACATGTAGTCGTTCTCATACTCGGTCTAAAAACACGGTGGCACTAATTCTGACGTGTACCACTTGCTGATTGTTCTCGCACTAGTGAGAACCGCTCTAATGACGTCAGCCTGCTGCCTCCGATGAACGCAGGCCCGTGTTTAACCTCAGCGCACGATGGGCTTTTAATATATCGATATATCGAAATTTTTCCACCATTACAAATATTGTGTGTATATTTTGTTGTATTAAGAAAAGAAAATTAATCACCAGAAGCACGAGCATGAATGTCAAACCACTACCGCCTACTGTTCATTATAATGATAATAATAATAATAATAATAATAATAATAATAATAATCAGGGGGATCTTCCAGCTGTACCTAGTGTTCCAGGACTAATAATCACAAACCGTGCCAAAAGAATTCATCTACGATCCGTGGTTTGTAAGACCAGGTTTAGTAACTGAGACAATCCTGATACTCAGTATCGGATCAGTACACCCCTGGGGTAAGATGTGCATTAGATGCTTTCAGAGATCAAACATGATCCTAAATGACGCTAAACCTTAATGTAATGCTTTAATGTAGTATTGCGATTTCGGTCAAAACCAAAGACGATCAGAATGACGTTCAGAAACATTCAGATGATTTGTCTTGTCCTAAAAAACATCAGTCATCAAAATCCACGATCCAGTTTAACGGTTAGCGCTTTCCTGCTTCACAAATCACTAGCGCTTTAACACAACCCATCTGACCGAGCTGGGAAACACTTTTTTTTAAAAAAAACTGGTATCAAAATTCAAGCCAAACTCCAATCTCTCTGGATATATTACAAGCTCATTACAAGTTTTTAAATACACATGCATCCACCATTACGATACTGTGTGTTAAACATTGTAGTATATTGTATTTAATGATTTTAAGGATTATCCACACACACACACACACACACACACACACACACACTCAAGACAAAAAAAAAAAAAAAAAGAAAGAAAACGAATCATTAAAAGCACGAGACCCAAAGCGGTTAGTTACTGTATGGAGAAGATCCGATAGTAACCGAATCAACCCAGTCGGTCACTCAGAATCGGATCAGTACACCCCTAGGGCAAGATGGAAATTCTTCTGGGGTCAAACATGACAAATGAAACCAAACCCAAGTAAACGGGGTTGAGTTAATGCTGTAGGTTAGTAACGCAATTTCAGATTTTCACATCACGGCTGTCTGCTCGTCCTTAAAACAAATGAATCCGGGACGAGACGGCGAATCGAACCCGAACACGACCAGGATGACGTACGTAAACATTCCTGTTGTTCACCCTGAGCTTAAAAACCACGCAGTCGTCCGGTTTGATTAGTTGGTTATTGTTTTCCTCCTTCTCCTTTACAGATCACTATGGCTTTAAAACAACCTGTTGCTTCTGACCGAGCTGGGAAACACTTCGGCTTCCCCCCCCCCCTCCTCTCTCCAGCTTTACTGCGACCTCACGTCAAACCCAGACACCTAACCAGAATTAAATCTCTCTGGAAATAATTATACTTAACCACAAGCTTTTAATATTTACACATCTATGCATACGTTATTACAATAACGTGTATTAAAAACATCGTATATAACCGAGCCACCCCCGATTATCGATACTCGGTATCGGATCAATACACCACTAGAGCAAGATGTGGATCAGAGAAGAAGATCCATTTGAGATTTTAGGACCTCGAACGTGATCCTAAAGGAAAACTAACCCATGTAGATGGTGTCGAGTTAATGCTTAAGGAATGCAGATTTTCTGGTACATTATGCACGTCTTGCTCATCTCATCCCTAAAACAGGTCTCTGATGACAAAGGAAGACAAATCAAAACCCAAGATGATCAACATGACCTTCAGAAACATTTCCATCCTTCACTATGAGCTTAAACAAAACCGTCATGCAATCCTGCCTCTTCGGTTCCTTCTTTCCCAGATCACTCTGGCTTTAACAACAACAACAACCTGTTGCCTCTGACCGAGCTGGGAAACACTTCAGATCATTTTTTCAATTTTTTTATTTTCCTCCACTCCAGATTTACTGCCGTGTAGCGTCGAAAATAATCCAGAATTAAATCTCTCCGGATGAACACAAACCCAGGAAGTGCAGAAGCTATTTAGAAAGGGACATATTAGTGTTTCGTAGCCTGTAGCTGGTCTAAACACCATTAATGCACGGACGCTGTAAGGCAAGAGCTCACAAAAGTAAACCAATACACCGTTTTTAAACAAATACGACAGGATTTATGATATAATCCCGGCAACATGCAGGTGTGCGCGCGCGCTGGTTGCGATTCAGAGTACTTTAATGAATCACTGGAAAAGTTTAAGCTAGCTGCTCGGCTAACGAGAGCCGGCTAGCAAGGAAATAGCTAGCTTAAACAAGTTAACCAACACGGCAAGTTTAGTAAATAAATAAATAAATTATATACATTCGGGGGGGGGGGGGAAACATACAAAACAAAACGTACTTGAGTAACAAAATATACAGGACGCGTTAGTGAAAGAACCCAAGCTAAAGCCAACAAGCTAACTAGTTCAAATTCCTCCCCAAGACCGATCAAAACAAAAACAAAAACGCACTATTCACCTTGTGTTTCGCAGCTTTTTGGTTGTTTTCTTGTCTTTTCTCTCTTTCTTTCTCTCTCTCACAAACAAACAAACAAACAAACACACTTTGAGATTCGGCTCCAGTTTCCGCTGCTGCTGCTGCTGCTGCTGTTGCTCTCCACTGTTGGTAAGAAACGGTCTCCACGACTACAGTCGCTATGGTGCGCGAGCGCGAGGGTCTCGAGGCAACTGTTGCTACCCTTTCTCCCGCCTACGTCAGGAGCTTTTAGAACTGAAAAAGAAGAAGGGTGGAAGGGGCGTGACCCAAACCTCAAGACCACGCCCCACGGTCTCTACTGTATTCCTGTAACCCCCCCCATCATTGATCAAGGTTCCCGCTAGGGGGAAAAAAAAAAAGGTTCCCGCTACGGCGCGCGCTTAAAGCCGCGAGAACTTCCCTCGTGCCCGCTATTATTTACCGCTTTGGCGCGCGATGATTATTTTTTCTTTTTTTTATGCTGTCGTTTCGTTAACTTTACGTTAGGACGTACAGGTACATCTCAATAAATTATAATGTCGTGGAAAAGTTCATTTATTTCAGTAATTCAACTCAGATTGTGAAACTCGTGTATTAAATAAATTCAATGCACACAGACTGAAGTAGTTTAAGTCTTTGGTTCTTTTAATTGTGATGATTTTGGCTCACATTTAACAAAAACCCACCAATTCACTATCTCAACAAATTAGAATACTTCATAAGACCAATTAAAAAAAAAACATTTTTAGTGAATTGTTGGCCTTCTGGAAAGTATGTTCATTTACTGTACATGTACTCAATACTTGGTAGGGGCTCCTTTTGCTTTAATTACTGCCTCAATTCGGCGTGGCATGGAGGTGATCAGTTTGTGGCACTGCTGAGGTGGTATGGAAGCCCAGGTTTCTTTGACAGTGGCCTTCAGCTCATCTGCATTTTTTGGTCTCTTGTTTCTCATTTTCCTCTTGACAATACCCCATAGATTCTCTACGGGGTTCAGGTGTGGTGAGTTTGCTGGCCAGTCAAGCACACCAACACCATGGTCAT
Source organism: Cranoglanis bouderius (assembly GCA_023630585.1). Classification (NCBI taxonomy): domain Eukaryota; kingdom Metazoa; phylum Chordata; class Actinopteri; order Siluriformes; family Cranoglanididae; genus Cranoglanis; species Cranoglanis bouderius. Next base: position 17,372,209 of record CM042556.1, on the reverse strand, counting down.
TTAACCAACTTTTGGTGCTTTTGGCAGTGTGGGCAGGTGCCAAATCCTGCTGGAAAATGAAATCAGCATCTTCAAAAAGCTGGTCAGCAGAAGGAAGCATGAATTGCTCCAAAATTTCTTGGTAAACGGGTGCAGTGACTTTGGTTTTCAAAAAACACAATGGACCAACACCAGCAGATGACATTGCACCCCAAATCATCACAGACTGTGGAAACTGAACACTGGACTTCAAGCAACTTGGGCTATGAGCTTCTCCACCCTTCCTCCAGACTCTAGGACCTTGAAATACAAAACTTGCTCTCATCTGAAAAGAGGACTTTGGACCACTGGGCAACAGTCCAGTTCTTCTTCTCCTTAGCCCAGCTAAGATGCCTCTGACGTTGTCTGTGGTTCAGGAGTGGCTTAACAAGAGGAGTACGACAACTGTAGCCAAATTCCTTGACACGTCTGTGTGTGGTGGCTCTTGATGCCTTGACCCCAGCCTCAGTCCATTCCTTGTGAAGTTCACTCAAATTCTTGAATCGATTTTGCTTGACAATCCTCATAAGGCTGCGGTTCTCTCGGTTGGTTGTGCATCTTTTTCTTCCACACTTTTTCCTTCCACTCAACTTTCTGTTAACATGCTTGGATACAGCACTCTGTGAACAGCCAGCTTCTTTGGCAATGAATGTTTGTGGCTTACCCTCCTTGTGAAGGGTGTCAATGATTGTCTTCTGGACCACTGTCAGATCAGCAGTCTTCCTCATGATTGTGTAGCCTAGTGAACCAAACTGAGAGACCATTCTGAAGGCTCAGGAAACCTTTGCAGGTGTTTTGAGTTGATTAGCTGATTGGCATGTCACCATATTCTAATTTGTTGAGATGGTGAATTGGTGGGTTTTTGTTAAATGTGAGCCAAAATCATCACAATTAAAAGAACCAAAGACTTAAACTACTTCAGTCTGTGTGCATTGAATTTATTTAATACACGAGTTTCACAATTTGAGTTGAATTACTGAAATAAATGAACTTTAAAACGACATTCTAATTTATTAAGATGCACCTGTATATTCACACATAAGGCACATAAACACATCGAAATAATTATATTTCAAGTCAAAACCTTTTATTTATCACACAGTGCTCATGTTTACTGTAGTTTTGCAGTTTTACAGCTGTGTGAAAATATAAATCTCAAAACCAGAAGGCTTCAAACTTTCCCCCCCATCATTTAACTGTAAAAAAAATATTTACAGATTTTATAAACACAATTCAGCTATTCTGATAAGTTTCATTATTTAGATCATGTTTTGACTATTTTTTAAGAAGCAAGAAAGCTTTTCAGTCCTCAATTTTCCACTAACAGAACGCATTTATGGGTTTGTTTGCTTGTTTGTTTGTTTGTGATAAATTGCATCAACTCATTTCTAAACTGTAACAATAAAAATATCAAAACTCAATAGAAAAAGGTTTATGTCACTGTCTTTGTACACCCATTTTTCATCTGCCATGTTATCTTAAACTTAGCAACTTTTTTTGAGATGAGATAAAATAAGATTAGATTAGATAAACTTTATTGATCCTGGAGGACCGTTCTAGTGCCAGTTGCTCAGGAAAATACAAAACAATGAAAGATACCGATAACAAATCATTATAATTTTAATAACAATTAAAATGATCAACAGAAACATACTAGTAATCAAATGAAATGAGAAATATTATTTTTATAATTTACTGTGCGTGTGCAAAACAAAAATCACCAACTTCACACCGTACATAAAATAAAATAGAGTAAGTGTAAGTGTAGAAATATGCGGGTGTATATAAAAGAAAATTGAGATATTCTTTAAAAACTGTGTACTAAACAGTGAGTGGTATTTAAGAGATTTTAGAGAACCCCTCCCTGCGGAAAGGGGAGGAGTTGTACAGCTCCACCCACTTCACAATCATGTCATGTCATGTGTCCCTGAAAAGACTGTGTCCTGATGTTTAGGACAAATTATAAATCTCTACCCAACAAGCCATCCACTACAAATAAGCAGAACTGACCCTGCCCTCACCAGACATCATGACTGTGATATCTGTATTGAATTTACTGTGATATTGTATTGTGTGTGGATTTTGTTTTGTATTTATTGTACAGTATTGTGTCTGCTTTGTTGGTCTGTACTGTACGTCTATATGTTTACACACCTGTTGCACTATTTTATTTTATTTTATTTTATTGTATTTATTTATTTTTGCGCTGATCTGCCAAGTTAGATTCCTGTGTACTTGTTCATTAGGCAAATGAAGTGATTCTGATTCGTTTCATGGACATTATGTTCAAGTTGACGTTATGTACAGGCTACTTATACCTAGTTATTGAGGTTTGGATTAAACCCATTCAATTCAAGTGACCAGTCAAACTGGCTAATAGCTACAGTGTAGAAACCTCAATAATAAATATTGAGTTCATATCATTATTATTATTATAATAAGGACTTATATAATACTATATTTAAAGGGGTCCATGGCTTTGAGAAACCCTGGCCTATTTAGGACACTGACGAACAGATGAAAAAGAGAGAAAAGTGTTTGTATAGTAAATTTTGTAACGAAATACCCAGTTCTGGACTTTATTTATTTTATATACATGCACTAGCTCGAAATCTATTGAACAGGTCAACAATTAAAATGAAAAAGTTAATTGCAACAGAGCTGTGTAAAAAGTGTCTAACATCAGAATGGTTTAGAGAAATAGTGATGTAATTACTAAATATAACCACTAGAGGGCAGGATGTCTCTATAAATACAGTAACTTTTGTAATCACTTCCCCAAATTCGTGTAGGCCTACGTGTACTGTATCCACATAATCCACCTTTGTTTTCCTTTCTTTCTGACTTACTGCCTTGTCTTTTCCTGGTGAGTTGTTCGCATGTATACATGTTTTTCGTGCATATTTTCAATAAAGCAAAATTAGTAAAATGAGAAGCTTAACCGAAACCTGAAACAGTGAAATCAGACAACCTTAATTCCTCAGCTGGGAATTAAAGTTCATCCAGGGGCTTCATACAGCAAGTAACGTTGTCGTCTTACAGCTCCTACGTTCGGGTTACTGTCTGTGTGGAGTTTCGCATATTCTACCTGTCTCTGCCTGGGTTTCCCCTGGGGTTCTCTGGTTTCCTCCCACCTGCTAGCATGCTACATGCAGGTAGGTGGATTGGCTGCAGTAAATTGCCCCTAGGTGTGAACGTGTGTGTGCATGGTGCCCTTTGATGGATTTTTTTTTCTTTTTCGTCTCACACCAAGTGTTCCCAGGATAAGCTTGGATTCACCACCACCCTGACCAGTATAAAATGATGAACAAAACAGATATAAGCAGGGATAAGTACAATTATGAAAGATCTCTGGCGTTTCTTAGTCAGTTTTCCTGAAACAGTGAAATCCTAAACATTTACAGACGATCCAAAGCTACCGTGGAGCAGGAACTCAAACGGTTCCTCCAACCACGATCCAGGAACTAAAATTAGTCCTCTGGTGGGAACACAGGTAAAGTTAATCCAGGTACTTCCTCTACTCTCTCTTAAGGGTACTTAACTGTACCTTTCCTTGTTGCTGGGGTGGTATGGTACTTTTATTGTTTGTACCTTTAATGTGTATTAATATGTAAAAGTGGATATAGTGTACCTTTAATATAATTCAAAGGGACATTACAAGCTCATTTCAAGCTTAAAAATACATCCCTGCTGAACCCCCCCCCCCTCAAAACAATAGAAACCATCACAGAAATTCTAATGCTTTCCACTACAAATACCATTACAAACCATCAGCTAACCATTAAAACCATTACCATAACTGGTCCTTAATGGTATCCACTAGACACAACATGCCACCAATAGAAGGCAACAAATTACCAGTGACTATTACAGTTTCCATTAAAACCAGTACAATTCCCATTATAACTATTAAAACCATTTTAAAATTCTACGAGGGTTTCTATTGTTTGTCTCAGCAGGGATGCTAAAGGTACAAAGGCTGTACACCAACAAGGAACGGTACAGTACATTTAGTACCCCTTTTCCTGAGTGTGTGTGTTGAATTCACCAACGTTTTTCTGACCGGAAATGACGATTAAATCGTTTTCTTGTCACTCGAATGAAAAACGAACTAAAAATCGCAACCCATCAGGATCTACGGTCGTGTAATAATTTTATTATTCTTGTGTTTTGGTGCTAATAAATGCCCTTGTTAGCGTGTTCCGCCACAGGTGGCTCTAATCACAACCGTCAACTCTGGGTATCCTAGCAACAGCCATCCTGAGCGTTCAAACTGACCGCTAGGTGGTGCTGTTGTGTTTATAATAATCCCGACATTTTATTATTTTTTTTGCACACATGAGTTTATTTCTGCTTTTCTGAACTGTCATTGCACTTGAATCCGTGAGCAACGCCGGCCTCATACTTTATCCTTCCTCAGCTAAACGCAATAACTCCATTTCAGATCACATATCGCTGGAAAAGTGTCTGGTTTAGCACGTGTTGGGGTTTAAGCAAATTGGTAAGTAAATTAGTGTGTTTTTTTTGCGTTTGTTGACGAGAAAATATTAAACTTGACACGTGCCTGACACAATATGATTTTAAAAAGAAATATATATTATATCAAATTTTATTTAAGTCGCCTAGTTTAATCAGGTACGTGATTCTGGTTGGTTGATGGAGCAGGTGTAAAGCTGTTAGATTGGCTGATTAGTTGTTGTTGTTGTTTTATTTATCGATTTGCCACATTATAGCATCTTACAAACCGAATTATTCTAGCCACATCTAGGATTAGTTTCTATTTCCAGTATATATTAAGACAAATACGACCAAAATGATTACATAAAAGCTTTTATCGAGTTTTAATTATATATAAATCTCAACACAACACGTGCTCGTTGTTAAAAGGTGCGAGGCGATTAAATGTAGAATTGTTGACTGTGGTGACCATACTTTCCATGTGGAGCACGTGATGCCGTCAATCAGCCAATCAGCTCACGGCACCTCATCAGCACACAGATGACCTCGAGCGTTAGTAACCGTAGCGGTCTCGCGGGTTGCCGTGGTTACGCAATATCTTTTTGTACTAAACTGTAGTAATGTCGGTTGTGAGACCTAGCCTAGCAGGCTGGCGTCTTTCAAAGTAGTTTTCTCACTAAAAAGATGTTTAAATGAAATATATATATATTCTCTACATTTTTAATTGTATTTTAGGTTCCTTTAAAGCTGAATGATGTCCAAGTGTTCATTACCTCAAACTTCTGTGAACTTCAGGCCTACTGAACAACCGTTTCTACTGTCTAGATCTTTCTGTTTGGGCAACCATTCATTTTCTCCCTTCTTGAAAATTTTTTTGTTGAATTGATACTAAAAATCAAAGCGTTAAAACATAATTTTAGTCGTGTGATTAAGGCAAATACATTTTCGGTCAGATTATATGTATCCCACTAATAATTAAGGAATAATCCACTTGGTGCTGTGCTGTTTTAGGAATATAATCAACAACTGGGTGGTGTACTTTAACAGCACGTCCTGAAGTGTTGTACTCCTTTTATACCCCAGCAGGTTTCTAACTTGTACTTTTTAATTGATTAATGAACGACACATTGTGCTTTTAGTTAGCACTTATAGTTACGTTTATAGTTATGTTGTTGTGGAACGTTCACAAAACAAGTTAGTCCCTGTAATCAGTTAAGTTGTAGAAGCGATAAACAGTCATTCCCTCATCAGGCTCACTTTTTTTTCTCCCTTGAAGATAACCAAGCAAAAGAAATCGCATCTTGTGGTGTTACGGAGTAACATGTTTAAAAGCCTATGTTTAAAAGACGTCAGAACGACCCGTGTGTATGTTTCACCTCAAAGTGTAGACAACACACCTAGATAGATATACTGTATATATACACCCTTGGAGGAAGTCTTTGGTTGTTAAAGGAATCTTCAGAGCAAATAAAGTTGAGAAGATTATTAAACCACCATGATTTATGATGGTCGTCCTCCATGACTCATGAATCGTGACTGAGATCAGGTGGAAACTCTAGTTTAATAGACATTTCTCCTTCTGTATGACAGGTTGTCTTTACTAACACACACATGAACAGGGCTGGTAATAAAAATTTACTCTGTTTCGTTAGTTGAACTCGACGGTTGTTGTGGAAGCAGCTCAAACAACAGGACGTCCAGAGCAAACAGAAGCAGGTGGCACTACTGCGCAAGACGGCTGATAGACAAACACTGAGAGAAGCTAGAAGAGTTATCGTTACTGATTTATATTTTAGTTGGAGAGAAATGTTTGTGTGGGTGTGTCATGATTGGACAATGACGGTACTGTGGGGTTTACTGTTGGGGCGGTGGTAGCTCAGTGTTGGGGCGGTGGTACTCTACTGATCGGAAGGTCATGAGTTCAAATCCCAGCACCGCCAAGCTGCCACTGTTGGGCACTTGAGCAAGGCCCTTAACCCTCAACTGCTCCCCAGGTGCCGCAGCAAAAAAATGACTGCCCACTGCTCCGGGTGTGTTCACGGTTTGTAGTGTGTGTCTCACAACTTCTAATGTGTGTGCACTTGGATGGGTTAAATGCAGAGGACAAATTCCAAGTATGGGTTACCATACATTGGCCTTCACATGTCACTTTCATCGCACATACTACGTACTATGCATGCTGAGCCTGAACCTAGGGGCGGAGCTAAATATCATTGATTGGTTAAACGCAGTCATCGCAGAATCATGATCGTGTTACGAGTTATGTGACCGATTTTACATTTCCTACCCTTAAGTCAAATCCACCATTTTCTAGCCAGATCAAGTAAAAAATGGATTTCTATTCACTTTGTTTGAGCCCTACCTAGGGTGCAACACAGTGGAGCTGTACACCCTACCTAGTGCGCTAATGGTTTGTGTAGAACGCCATTTTAGATTCAGCCAAAGGAAATGTCTGAAACTTTGCTGTGCAACTTTTCTTGTATTTCTAGTAAAGATTAAAGTATTGGCACCCTGGTATCTTATTTCATAAGGAACCGTGACCTGCTGTTAAAAAACCCAACTCACTGTCCCTTGTGTTAAATACCACACTCTCGGGGCTTGGGGATGGGATTTCTTATTGAGTCGTGCTAAGCTGCTCTGACGTGAATCTTTCTGAAGTGAGAAGAATGTGATTCCAGGTACTTTTCACATACTGCTAGGCAAATAATCAGTTAAATGATGCATCATGATGCTGAATACACAGTAGGTTTAATTTATCAGCGTGTCATCACTAGTTCATCGTTGTATTCAGCATTTTGTCTAGTGCTTATACTCCCAAGATAATAGGACAGATCCTCCTAAGGGTGCTTATTTTACACAATTCCAGAACCAAAAGGCATTGATAAATTTACCTATGTAAGTATATTCTCCATAACGTTTATCGCTGAGGAAGTATAGACACTTTTCTTTCTTGGTAGATTCACTTGTCAGTTTGTTGAAACTGACCTTTGGGGTCAGAAGGCCACTCTTCACACTCACGTGGCTCTTTCCACACAGACATGCCTGTGTTCACTGACCTGAAGTGCCCATGCTTTTAAAAAATGATTACAATATTATATCGAAACAATTATGTTGATCTGTAGTTATTCTTAATTAACCTAAAGGAAACCATGGCAATATTATTATTATTATTATTATTATTATTATTATTATTACGTTATGTTGACCTAACACATGAATTACTGTTTATACCATAGCAATGTTGAATTCTCGATTCTGATTGGTCAGAAGGTTTTGATTAATTTTCTACAACAGCAGATGACCGTAAGGTTTATATTAATGAGTTAGTTTACACACACACACACACACACGCACACATCTATGTATTGCATAGTAGGATGAGAAGCAAGTACTGTGGTTTCAACTGTAAACTTTGCTTGTGTCCTTGCCTGAGCAGGTTCTATTAAAAAGGTCATGATCTCGAGTTCTTTCATTTTTAAAGCTATGCAAACTGGAAATTCACGACCTGGGTTCTTCCCCTCTGAGTCAGCACCCACAGCTGTGAACTCCCTCTCTCTCAGGTTTAATCAGTGTAATACTACCCACAGCATCAACAGTGTGTATCTGCTAGCCTTCGTTTAATGGACACTGGTCTTCTGGTGCTTTTGATGAATTGCTCTAGGACGGCTCTTGTTTCTCTCTGGGTAGGACTGTTACATGATTCTGTATTTATTAGATCTGCTTTTGCTCTGTTTCTCCCGCTGCATGTGTCTACGCTCGAATTTCCTCTCTTTTTTAGCTTTGTATGATGAACAGGGATGTTTAGGCTCTGATGTCCTATTCTAGTGGATGTCACTTTTAAATCTTACAGATGTACATAAGCTGCTAGTGTGTAAACAACGCCAATCGGCATTGCCTCTGCTTCTGCACGTAATGGCATGTGTCGGGTATAAACCAGGCTCCTCTGCTTTACTGTATCACTCCATGACGTGGATTATTTCCCTATAACAACACTTCCCTCTAGACTGGTAAGTCAGTACAAGGAGTATTTGGTTTTTAGTCTCTTATGTTAAACATGCGTATGTTACTGACATAATAAAATGTTCAAATGTTACAGTAGCCCTATATTATAAAAAACGAAAGTCTGTGGAGTCTGTGTGTGAGTCTGTAGTGTGTGTGAGTCTGTAGTATCTGTAGTGTCTGCGCGCGAGTCAGTAGTGCCTGTAGTGTCTGCGTGCGAGTCTGTAGTGCCTGCGTGCGAGTCTGTAGTGCCTGCGTGCGAGTCTGTAGTGCCTGCGTGCGAGTCTGTAGTGCCTGCGTGCGAGTCTGTAGTGCCTGCGTGCGAGTCTGTAGTGCCTGCGTGCGAGTCTGTAGTGCCTGCGTGCGAGTCTGTAGTGCCTGTAGTGCCTGCGTGCGAGTCTGTAGTGTTTGCGTGCGAGTCTGTAGTGTCTCTGCCTTTGTGTAAACACGTTTATGAGGGTTAAAACGTTTTTAAGCTGAAACTTGCTGAACTTGTCGGGTGGAATGATGGGCTTACATTGTAGGGCGTCGCTACAGATCCAGAAAAAGGTGATCTAAAAAAAAAAAAAGCTGAGGTAAAAATAAATAGATAAATAAATAAATAAAACATTATATGTAATAAATAAAATAATATAAAATCCTTTTCCTCATTTTCTTTATTCATATTTATTATTGTGGGATTTGTGGAATTTTACAAATGCAAATGTTGATATTTTTGAAATGTAAATCTGTGTGTGTCTGTGTGTGTCTGTGTGTGTCTGTGTGTGTCTGTGTGTGTCTGTGTGTGTCTGTGTGTGTCTGTGTGTGTCTGTGTGTGTCTGTGTGCGTGTCAGGAAAGTTTGCGCTGATGTCACTGCAGCTGCCCGATCATCTCCTGATGCAGATTTCCCCTGTAGTAACCCCAGCATATCATCCATAATACAATCTCTGTCTGACTGTGTGTGTGTGTGTGGGGGGGGGAGTGGGGAGCGGGGAGCCATATTCATCAAGGCTGAGTGCTGCAACTGTGGTGTGAGACATTTTAGCCAATCAGGAAGCACAGAGAGAGAGGGGGTTCTGGGAGGAGCTTGAGAAGAGGGCCGGCAGGATGAGGGGGAGTTTGAAATGAATGATATGTTAGGGCGGTTTGTGAGGCAGGCGGAAGAGAAGACACCGGCATTCTGCTGAACGAAGGGAAGAAGAAGAAATCGGATTGAAAAAAAGAAAAGAAATCTAAAAAATCTCAACAGATCAAGCAGCCAAGACTTGGACAATGCAGTGTAAGTCTCTGTTTAAAGGTGTGTGTGTGTGTGTGTGTGTGTGTGTGTGTGTGTGTGTGTGTGTGTGTGAGAGAGAGAGAGAGAGAGAGAGAGAGAGAGAGAACACGTTGCCTTGTAGATGTTGGGTGTGACTCACTCACTCGAAGCAACAGATCTTTGTGTGTGTGTGTGTATTCTAAAGATCCCGTTGTGGTGTGTGTCACTAGTTTGGTTTTTATTTTACTTTAGATTTTTGTATTGAAATAAAGATAATCAATGTAATGAATGAGCACATCCATACGTTATGAACCTGTGTGTGTGTGTTTAGGGAGGGGCTGTGCTTCCTCATGCAGAGCTCCAGATGGTGGGTTTAATATGAAGGCAGGAAGCCCACCACTGCTGAAAAACACACACACACACACACACACACACACACACACACACACACACACATACAAGAGTCCAAAAACCCGTTTAACTGTTCACTCCGGGGTGTTAATGCTCTCTCTCAGCTAGGGGGGCAATAAGCAGGGGACACTTTCTACAGGTGTCCGGGTGTGTCTTGGTGTCGTTTGGATACACATCAGACCTGTATAATGCTCTGAGTTTCGGTTTATTTGATGAGATTTTAAAATGCTCCATTGATAAAAATTAGTCCGAGCTTAGCATCATTACGGGGTTTGGAAAATTAAGTGATACCAGAATTTCTACCAGATTGTCTTGCGTTGTCCACCATCAAATGAGCGAGACGCACCGTACCCAAGTATCTGTGCTGAATTTAGGTCCTGCCCTCACGCATACGGATATTTTGGAAATCGTGCTTTTCATGCCTCTGTTTTAAATCATTAAAGAATGTTTTTTTTTTTTTTCCATTCATGAGAAAACGGTGAGTTTCCACATTTTCAGTGACCCAAGAGTTCACAGCGTTTCTGTGGAGGTCAAAGCACAGAGAAACGTGGCCTCGGTTATCCTTCTTGTCCAGGGCTTTTATTTATTTATTTATTTAAAATAAATTTATTCTAAATTTGTTCTGAAGAAAACGTCTCAGAATTTGCGTACGAATGGTGTATAAAAATTTGTGAACAGTTGAATATACGCAGGCAACTTATCGGTGCGGCGGAGTTATTTATACGCAAGTCAAAACGTTTTCGTGGAAACGGCCGCACGTAACATAGTTTTTCTGCTACGACCATCGTGTAACAAATTCGCATCTCAGTATTCCCGACAACAGATAAAAAATACAAGTGATGAAAAATAAATTTCACTGAAATTGAGTCAATAGCAGAATCCTACTCATAGCCAGAAACCACAAGGTAGAGCGCACCTTCACAGGTATGTGCATAGCACAGTTATAGCACGTTCTTCTCTCCAGACTCCAGCTAGCTGGTCACACGTGCTTTTTGAAAGAGCTCTAGGAAGACGTTATTGGCTCCTGAGCCAGAAAGTTCTCACAGTCTTGAAACATGCGTTCTGTCCTCAGTGCTCAATTCGCCAGGTTCTCAAGAAGGGTTGGAAAGTCAGTACAGTTCACAGTCAGGGGCGGATTTAGTGATTTGGGCGGCCCTAGGCACAATGTAGGAATTTCAACGTTTTAATATCGATATTTAAGTTTTCAGCATGTTATTTAGCATTAATAATTAAAAATCTATATAATTTGAATTTTTAGGGGGCCTTTGGCTTCTGGGGTCCCAAGGCAGATCACTGTCACGAGTGCTAGGGAAAGTTCGTACGCTAGGTTGGAATGTTGCGTTCTGTTTTGTTTTTTTAAACACGTTTTCATGTCAAATTCTCTTTTTATAAATCGTTCCTTAAATGTGAAATTTTTTGTTTGTTTGTTTGTTTTTTACATACAACCATTTTAAGTTAAAATTTGTGCATACGAATGTTTAAAAAATGAAGAACCAGGACGTGTGGGTGGAGCTAAAGCATCGCAGATCATTGATTGGTTCAGTACAGTTGAACCGAAAGAAAGAAAGAGAATCATCTGTAGTCAGGTTCTTTCTTTCGATTTTTTTCCCCGTGTTGCTCTTTAGCTTGATTCGATTTTAAATTTCTCACCCTAGGGACAGTGACATTCGACCCTTCATTCTCTACAGACGTGTGTGACACGGAGCTGAAATTTCAGCAGCAGGCAACACTTGCACCGCGATTTTTCTCACGTTTATGCAAATCAGGTACGACACGGTAAGCCGACGACAGACGATCGGCTCGAGCGACTCCTCGGACCAGTCCTGCGGCCCGTGCGGTCCGAGCTTTCTCCCGTTCCCTGCTCGAACCTTTAGTTCCTACTACAGTTAGTTCCTGTTTACTGTTCAGAAAACTTATAAGCGTGGTTTCGTTTTATCCTGTCGTATACGACCTCGCGTTAAACTCGTGTAGAGACATTAAGAAGGAGGTAGCAGCGTGAGCCTATGTAGAATGTCAAAAACAGACACTTTGGGATACGATACAAGGTTTATCCTTCCACAAGTGTAAATCCAGCAGATAAATATTGCATCGTGATGCCAGATTACGTTCGAGATGCATCACACTGCGTGAATGTGAGTCATGGCATTAAGTGTGTGTGTGTGTGTGTGTGTGTGTGTCATAAGACATAATGAGCTTTGGGTGCCTCGTACTCCTTGGTGTGTTCATAATTTTGGATGTGTGTCTCAAGCTGAAGTGTGAAATATGCGTTACATATTTCTGTACTGAAAAGTGTGTGTGTGCGCATGTGTGTGTATACTGAGAAGCATGAGAGTGTGTGTGAGAGAAGTTCAGAAGTGCATGCGTATTTACGTATGCCTTCATGTATAAGATTGTACCCCAGTGTTTTGCATATCAGGTATGTGTGTGTATGTGAGGAAGAAGCTAAATAAAGTAGGGGTGCGTGTGTGTGTGTGTGTGTGTGTGTGTGTGTGTGTGTGTGTGTGTGTGTCTCCATCACCTTGCTAAATCACAACTACATAACTCTAAATAAGTCTCTTTTGGGTGCAACAACGACAAGGCAAAAACCTGCCGGTCGTTGATGGCCTCCATGTTCACTGGGCTGTATTTCAGCCTCGTCAATAACGTGACGTTACATCATCAGAGGCGAGTGGTTGATTGGCCTCGTGGGAAAGCAGCAGCTGTGTTCATCAGGATCCTGGAGCGGATTGCTCGACAACTCCGTGGAAAAATCAGTTACCAGGGGATGTCCGTGATCCGTCATCAGTGCAGCGGTTAAGGTTCTGCACTCCTCCTCCTCCTCCTGATCTAAAGGATGTGAGTTCAGATTCTGGGATTATCAGAACGACAATGTCTGGAGATGATACTTGACGCCCTGATTGACATCTGTTGGAGTGTAAAGGACATTTGATACCTCATGAATAATTTGAGGTACAGTATGTCTGAAAAACCGGAGAAACCGGCTGCTTGGCTGTGGAAAGTCCTCGCAAGAACCATGTAGGACAGGTTCTTAAGGATGCATCTTTTCTAATTCTTCCCATTTGGGTTTCAAATCAGAGGGTCACCACATCTCTCAGGTCGGTTTAAAGCACGGTGACGCTGGAAACAAATGACCAAACCCGCAGAGGGGGGAGGGGGAAGGCAAATACGTGCTTCCTCCACGACAAGTCATCTTTTCAGACTCCTTCTGCTTCTCTTCCTCATACACGAGCTCACAGACGGCTCACGATTGGCCAGCGTCGCTTGTGATTGACGGGGCAGAGATAGTACGGCATCCGTCCCACCCAGAGAGCATGATGGCTGCCGATCTTCTGAGGATATAGCGTAGGGAGAAGTTTCCCAAACATAGACCTTGGGTCTCAATCGTATAATTTACTCCAGCAGACCCCACTTATGTTATGTTATGAATAATAATAATAATAACTGGTAGTATGGGGTCATTTATTACGATAGTTCACTCTAGCTGGTGTTGATTATTAGTCATACTAACCTGTCATTTATGGACTTACTCCATTTAAATAATCGTAAAGGCAGCATTGGCGTTTAGAGAACCCGAGCCGTGGGCTGTTGATATCGTTCAGGAGCGCAGTGACCAGTTTCCTGCTTGGAAATGACCCCCTTCCTGTTGCTTCTGACCTCAGGACGGCAGGAAACAGGATGTGCTCGGCCACCACTTGGAAAAAAATAATACATGGCCATGACGTCTGTTGGTCACCGAGGTAGTTTAGGTGTGGTTTCATTTGGTTCCCGATTCATTCGTTAGATTATAGAGAAGTTCTGTGTGTGTTTGCAGGTTTTTTTTGGATCGTCGGTTGCATTCTGCTCAGCTTTAACCTTGAGCGATACGACGAGTTTCAGTTTGTTTGACGTGTTACGTTGCGGTCCCTTCGACACGGCACAGGCTTTTCGAAAAACAAGCTGCTACGTTCTAGCTACGAAAAGCTTACTCTAGTTTAGTGTTTGTCCTATTAGTGTCGCCGTAGTTCAGCGCTGAGGTGAAGCTTGTGCTACTCCGAAAGCCGGGAGAATCATCATCTCCGAGTCCATCTTTATGAAAGTCCTCATACAGCAGTATGTGATGATCGAATGGTGAAACCTTGCTAGATATAAGATTTCAAGCTAACTGTAGCATACCTGTTCTCCTTTATGGGGTCACAAATGGGTATTTTACCTGATAGAAGGTAAAAAAATAAAAAATTGTCCGGAGCCCTATTGGTATGGCATTAGTTGTCTGTCAGCATTTTACAAGCTCTAAAATCTAGCTGCTACATATGAAGGTTTATTAGGTGCTAGTTTGTAGCCATTAGAGCTGGGAAATATGCAAATCTTCTGCAAATCAGCCAGAGACCATTCATTTTCGATGAGAGCTGGCGACTTCCGGTGAATAGATCATCATGATTAAACAAAAAAAAAAAAGGCTTGAAATATTTCACTCTGTGTATACTGAATCTAGAATATATGAATTTTCCACTTTTTGAATTAAATAATGGGGAAAAAAATAAACTTTTCCACGATATTCTAATTTTTTGAGATGCCCCTGTATATCGTGATGTACCGTGAATCATGTAGCGTGTGTGTCTTCAGTATTGTGATGTCATAAGACGTTTAGTATAAAATGAACTATGTAAATTAAGTATGTAAATTAACTCATATTTAACTGTCTTCCTTGACCTTGTTAGAGGTTTATACAGCAGACATTATGTGTGTGTGTGAGTGAGTCAGTCCACTAAGATATTATTTATGGGATTATGTTGTTCTCTTACTCAGCCAATAGTCTTATGACACACACACACAGACAGACACTTGTTCCTCTGAGCACTTGTTGGGTCACGTGACTGCCACATGTCTCTGACTGAGCAGGTGTGTATGAAACATACGAACAGCTATTTGTTTCTTTTCCTCGTTGGATACGTCATAACTCCAGCATCAAAGTAAAGAAGCAAACCTCGGACACCAGACGTGCCTTTGGTGAAGATGTGCGAATTTGTTTTGTAGTAGGATTCGTAGTGGAGTGTTAACGTGTGTGTGTGTGTTTTCTACAGTGACCCTGTGTGAGCCCTCAGCCATGTCCACAGCAGGAGTGATGGAGCCCGCAGGAGACGTGAGCGTGCTGCAGTCCTGCGCTACTGAAGACAGCATCGCTTCTCTGGAGGACCCTACTGGAGAGTCCACGGCCAAGTGTGTACCGCGACACACGCGCACACACACACACACTCATTCATTCAGCTTGCCAGTTAATGATGCTGCTATTTACACAAGCTGAACCTGCTCTGCGTTCCAGCAGTTTTTAACGCACCTTAAAAACTATTGTGTGTGTAGTTGTGTGTTGCTGACATGCTGCAGGTCTCGACTGACCCGGTTTATTTCATTCCATTGCAGTGAATCATCAGAGGAGGAGTCTCCCTGTGAGCGAGAGGAGGAGAGCAACAGCGTGACCACACACACAGAACCTGGTGAGATACCACACACACACACACACACACACACACACGGAAGTACATGTGCACAGGTACAGACTGGTCAAACACAATATATGCAGCCGGGTGTCTGTGTCTGTGTGTGTGTGTGTGTGTGTGTGTCCTTAAAAGTCTAAATTTGTCAAAAATAAGTCTATTTTAAATTAAATTGTCTCAAATTTAAATTTCTTGTTTAGGATTTCTAATTGGTTCACGCTAACAAACACAAAAGACAAAAAAAGCAGTAATTCATTTGAGATTAAATTTGACGCAAAGTCAAGGTAAACTCCGCAATATTCGGAGGAGCTTGCCGTTCTTCAAAATTACCGCAGATCTGGGCCGAGACGCGTCGTGTGACGTCATCACGGCGCCCGTTCAGCCAGAGCCCTCTCCGATTCACGTGCGTCGAACGTGAGTACGGCTAAAAGGTCTCATTTACCAACAAACATCACTGTGAAAGAGCGCGCAGAACTATCTCGTGCGACTGCGATTTTGCCGATTCGAGTAGTTTTCTGCAAAAAAAGCACAAAAAAAAAAACTCCAGTAGCAAGCGACCGAGCAAACGGCGACCAAAACCACAAACAACATTCAAATTGATGGATTGTAGTTTTCTATTAATACATTCTTAACGCAATAATGAGATCATATGACCACGTGTGATGCAAATATCCGAGTAAAAGATAGATAGACAGATAGACGGATAGATATCTTCTTACTAGAGTGGACATGCAAATACTTTATTACAGACGTCACCTGGGGAAGCTGAACAAATATGGCTTTGTAGTACGGTGAGTGCGTGAGGACGCGAAAATGCACACGGATGACTTTTACTAAAAGTACAGATCACCTTAAAAAAAAAAAAAGAAGGAAAAAAAAAAAAGAGGTCGGCTCAGGTTACAAATTTTTTTTTTTTTTTTTTTTTTTTTTTTTTTTGGTATTTTGAAATTTTACACACTTGCGGAGTTGGAAAATTCCAGGTCGGTGAGATCACCGTGTCCCTCTGGAGAGGGGAGTGTGTGAAAGGGAAATCGGTAGGAGAAACACACACACACACACACACACACACACACACACACTTACTTTTCCGTTTAACATCTTCCAGTAAATCTGGTTCATCACAAAGTGGAAGGAGAACTGACAATTCAGTTTCTCTGTTTGTCAACTTTTTTTTTTTTTTTTTTTTTTTTTACCCTTTTACTAAATGAAGTGTTACAAAGTTGTTTGACCCCTCTCTCTCTCTCTCTCTCTCTCTCTCTCTCTTTCACTCTCTCTCTCTCTCTCTCTCTCTCTCTCTCTCTCTTTCACACACACACACACACACACGCGCGCATATCTCTTCCCGTATGTGCATATGAGTGTTTACACAGCACTGTAATGGTGTAACATGGCGAGTCTCCACCCTCCTCACCCCACACTGCTGTGTTTACATTGGAACAGCGAATAAGAGTTAAACCTGGTCATCGTGTCATAGTGGGGTGGTTTTTTTTTGAAGGTACACGTCCACCGTCCTGTACCTTATATTCAAAAATACCATCTGTCTTTCCTTCTGCCTTTTTAAAATTTTTATTTCTTGCCTTTTTTGCTTTATTTATTCCTTTGCTTGATTGTCCTCCGCTTATTTTCTCCGCTTCCTTTTCTTTCCTCATTTTGTCTTTTCCTGTCTTATCCCTTTCTTTCATGTCCCCCTGTTTCTTGCTTTTCTCTCCGCCTCCTTTTCGTCCGTGTTCTCGCTTTTCTTTCTTTTCTCTGTTTCATTCTTGCTTGGTCTTTACTTTAATCTTTTCTCAAATTCTGTTTTTATTTATTTATTTATTTATTTATTTTTTCTTTCATGCATTCTTGGTATTTATTTTCTTCTTCTTTCTGATTTTTCTTTCATGCTTTCATTAGTTCCCCGTTTTCCTGTTACTTGTTTTACTTCTGTCCTTTCTTTCATGTTTCAGTCTTCATTTCTAAAACTTTTCTCTCTTTGTTCTTCTCTCTTTTAGTCGTTTCTTACTCTTGCTCTTTCTGCCATGCTTTTCATATTCTTTCTCTCTCCACTGATTTTGCTTTCTTCTCTAACGTTCCTCTTCTTGTATTCTTGCTTCCTTTCATTTCTCTTCTCTTCCCCTTTTTTTTGGCTTTCTTTATTTCTTGGCATCCTGACTTCTGTTCCTTTCGTCTTCTTACCTTTTCTGTCTTATTCATTTCCTTTCTTTTTTCTCCTGATTCTGATTTTTTTTGTCTGGTTCCTTTTAATAAATTCTTGCTATTTGTTTTCCATTTCTTTTCTCTTTTTCTTTCTTTCTTTCCTTCTGTCTTGTAGGACTCGTGCTCATGGGTTTCCTGTGAATGCAGCACTACAGCAACTACATTTTAAATGTTCATTTGTTCAAACTGCTGTTAAGTGAGGGTCACATTTCTGTATCCGTCAGTTTATGTAAAACTAAAGATGACCCTCGGGACCACACGCGGGAGACGGGGTTTATAGAAGGGAACGGACGACAATTTATCAGGAATAAACACAGCATTAATTGGGATACGTTCTGTGTGTGTGTGTGTATGTGTTACTCTGGGGTCAGTGTCTCCACGCTGGCTTTGTTTCTGAAAGCGTCTCAGTTACACAAACAGCCGCTTGTTGTTTTCTTGTTTTAGCGAAAAACTTCAGTCTCTAATGAACTAATTTTAATGTCATTTAAAAATGATAAATATTATATTTTTCTCTATTAAGGTTGTCCCCCCACCAATGGTTTTTAAATGAGGAAAAATGCTTATATAAGTCAGGAGGAATACAGTGTGTGAGAATATATGCGGCTATCGGGGGCCAATATTTAAACTCTTTGAATCGAAAACAGATCGGAGGGAGAGAATATTTTTAGCGCATTCAAAAAAGATGATGCAAACTTTTTTTTTTGGAAAATAAAAATTTTAAAATTACTCTTCACATGGGGTGCGCAAACTTTTGCACTCGACCGTAACACTGAAGAACCAAGTAGCCGATTTGATGTCTAAATATGTTTTTACTGATTTCTTTGTAATTATTAAATAAAAGTACCCTGAGGGGCCCGTGGGTATTACCCATGATGCACTTGCAACTGTTTTTAACATTTGGTATAATCCGAAATCTGTATCGTGCCCATCGCCCAAACCACAAGTTCTTTCTGATGTTCATTTGAATAAGAATTCTTCTTATGTCGTACACTGTGTCTGACTCTCTGACCTCTGACCCGCAGCTCCCGTCCCTGCGGCCCCGGGCTCGGCTCTGTGGACGTGCCAGAGGGACGGCGAGGTGAAGCTGAGGATGGGCGAGTCGGGGCCGGCGGCTGAAGCTCCTCTCACCGTCAACCAGCTGTTCACACGCGCCGTGGAGCAATTCGGTGACCGGCAGGCGCTCGGCTGGAAAGAAGGCGAGCAGTGGAGGGAAATGACCTACAGAGATTATTACAGAGACTGCCGCATCGCCGCCAAGAGCTTCCTCAAGGTGAGGAGAGAGAGAGGATTTTATTCTAAAATGATCACTGACCAACACTGAGCAGTGTTACAGATCCTAGTTCCCGTATCCTCTATCTGATGACCCAGCATTGTCTCTGTCTCGGATAAACACTCTGACAACACATTTGATTTGTTTTCTCTCCGTACACCGAGGTCAGCTTTATCGCTTCGTGTTTTCTCTGTTGTTTTAATGTCATCCGATGTGGTCAGTTTTAGCTCGGTTTTAAGGGCGTTTTAATTCTGCAGAGGATCAACCACGATTCTGTGGATCATTTACAAACACGATAAGGGTTTATTGCTCCCTTTAAGGCCATTACAGGACATCAACCTCGAGTGCACTGCGCAATAAAACTTGAGGAGAGGAGAAAAACGAGCACAACGGATTCAAGCCCCCGTTCTGTCCTTTTCACCTGCCTGACATTTTAACTTCATCCTGTTTGTTCAACGCAGCGCTGTTGAATACTCCGTCCTGATTGGTCAGGCTTTGAAAGTGGTTCAGCTGTGGTATAAGAGAAATAAATCATGCTGTTTTAGGAAAATGTCACGGTGGTTACAGTAACTCCTCTTCACCACATCACACCCATCAGCCCTACCAGAGTGTTTTATCCCTTACACACGTCATTCCGTTTCTGTTCGTGAATCTGTACAGTCAGATGCGAGTGCAGTACAGCTTCAGGAGGAAACCACAGAGATGTCACACAGAGTGTGTACGTGTGTATTAAAACGTGGCCTTGAAAGATCTATTTTAGATGTTTGGTTTACTTTTCTGCTCAGCTGCTTCAGATGCATGAAGTGGGTTATAGTGAGAAAGCTGCAGGCTTCATTTAACCATGTGAAAATATTTGAACATTTATAATGATGTGTGTGTGTGTGTGTGTGTGTGTGTGTGTGTGTGTGTGTGTGTGTATACGCGTGTGCTAATTTGTGCTTTGTGTGTTTTTTACAGCTCGGTCTGCAGCGCTACCATGGAGTCGGCATCCTGGGCTTCAACTCTCCTGAGTGGTTCATCTCCGATATTGGAGCGATTTTGGCTGGGTGGGTTAGTTAGTTAGTTAGTTGGTTGGTTGGTTGGTTAGTTTATATCTCTATGCATCTCTGCAGTCTATAACACACGATACAAAAAGAATGACGTGTCGATGGTTGATGAGTAAAAATTGTCATCATTGGAAATTGCAGCAGTATAAGAGGAATAAAACACTTCAGGATGTGCTGTTATAGGAAAATAATCATCTTCAGGGTGGTAACAGTACCTCTGCATCATTGACAATCGTTGATTGTTTTCCTAGAACAGCACGTCCCCAAACCTGCTACTACTACTACTACAAATAATAAATAATGTAAAAAAAAAAAATCTTGTTTATTTTTTATATGGATTTAAAAAAAAAGGTTAGTTTTTATTTTACACAAATATGCCCCATATGCAAATTAATTTAAGTAGCTACTGTTCCGAACGCAGCGCTTATTTATAAATGAGTACTTCCTCAGAGGAGTTACTAAAACCGGTTACTCACGCGGTCCTGTGTTGGTCCGACAGAGGTTTCGCCGTGGGCATCTACACCACCAACTCCCCGGACGCGTGTCAGTACGTCGCTGAGAACTGCCTGGCCAACATCATCGTGGTGGAGAACCACAAACAGCTTCAGAAGATCCTGCAGGTAAACATGCTCAAGAACCACCATCTCAGGCCGCGTTCACATCTCACACACAACTTCAGTGCACGATTCCGATTTAATTATTTTTTTTGCTGAAATCGGATCTGTCTCTATCGACACCTCACGTTAGTGATTCGGTTTAGTTTCTGTCGTTATTTTACTGAAGCTGCTGAAACTAGATGATGACCGCGACAGTGAAATGCGCATTAAAATGCGTTGAGGAAAAGCCACGGGATTTCCGATCTGACCGTTCTCATTCTCACTAATCTGATACGTATCCGATCTACGGTTGGGCCACATACGAAAGTGGCTTGGGTTTTTTGTTTTTTGGGTTTGTTTGTTTTTTTTTGTGTGTGTGCGTGTCCATAAAATCTTGAAAAAAAAAATCTAATTTGTGTCACATCAAGGCAGAAAATCTGATTTGGTAATGTGAACATGGCTATAGTTAATGCTTTAGATTAGATTATAGATTAGATTCGAGAGCTTTATTGTCGTTCCAGCTAGGGCTGGGCGATATGGACAAAATCTTATATCACGATATGGATAATTTCATATTTTGAAACGATATATATTGCAATATATTTATCTACAGATGAATGATTTAAAACCAATAATACATTTAAAAAAATACCTTTTACAGTTCTGAGGTTTCAATACAAGCTGAACATCGAATCAGCTGCTTTCAGTCGGTGTTTGTAAATGCTATTTAAAATGCTATTTGTGATGTCATATCGCCCAGCCTTGCTTTCAAGATACAGGCTTCTTTACTTACAGTGGTGCTTGAAAGTTTGTGAACCCTTTAGAATTTTCTATATTACAAGTATGTGAACCTTTGCTTTCAGTATCTGGTGTGACCCCAGATAGCAGCAAGAATCGAAACTAAACATTTACAGCATTCAGCAGACGCCCTTATCCAGAACGACTTACATTTATTTCATTTATACATCTGAGCAATTGAGGGTTAAGGGCCTTGCTCAAGGGCCCAACAGTGGTGGCTTGGCAGTGCTGGGATTTGAACTCCCGACCTTCCGATCAGTAGCCCAACGTCTTAACCACTGAATTTTAGCCCGTTCCTCAGTACAGAACAGCTTCAACTGTGGGATGTTGGTGGGTTTCCTCACATGAACTGCTCGCTTCAGGTCCTTCCACAACATTTCTATTGGATTAAGGTCAGGACTTTGACTCGGCCATTCCAAAAACATTAACTTTATTCTCCTTTAACCTTTCACGAACTTTCGAGCACCACTGTGAATAACAAGAAGCTGAACGGAGCCTTAAGACTGAAAAAAAAGGGTTTAATGCCGTTTCATGTGAACGCAGCACGCGACCATGAACACGTGACAGCACGGAAGAATCGGCACGTCGCAGACCGAACGCTGGATGATTGAATGATAGCGAGTCAAAAATGCAAAACCTGATGTATGATAACGCTACAAACGTGGAAAAGTTCGATGCTTATACTTATGGAAGGCACTGTATTACTGTGTATACTTCAGTATAAGGTCAGAGTTTGAGTCAGTATGAGCACGTGGGTGGAAGATTTTTAAAAAAAAAAATTTTTTGTTTTTTTATTCCACTTCCTCATAATTACTGTGTGGACTACAAGTGGAAGAGATTCTGCTGATTACACACGTATTGCTGCAGTGTAATGTGTAATGTAATTGTGTGTGTGCTTCTGTTTTAAGACCGGGTGTATCATTTCGTGTGTGTGTGTGTTTTTTATTTCAGATCCAAGACAAGCTGCCTCACCTGAAAGCCATTATCCAGTACAAAGACGCTCTGAAAGAGAAGAAACCAAATCTTTACTCGGTACGAATCGTCCATTCGACTTTACTACACACACACACACACACACACACACACACACACATTTTCACTGTGAAGATGCGAAATCTAACCAGTGCTCTTTTCTTTTGCCGTGTGCTCTCCATTAAAAAAAAAAGTGGGAGGAGTTCATGGAACTGGGCCGCAACGAGCCAGACGCTCTGCTCGATGACATCATCGCGTCCCAGAAACCCAATCAGTGCTGCACGCTGATCTACACGTCAGGAACCACCGGGCAGCCGAAGGGGGTCATGCTGAGCCATGATAACGTGAGCTGAGCCATCACACACACACACACACACACACACACACACACACACACACACACTCACACTCTTGAATTTTAATCAGCACTATATCAATATCCACATAAACTGGTAGTCAGTGTAAGGCGCTAAAACTTTTGCTCTCATTCTCGGTCGTAGTTGACGTGGACGGCGTTTGCGACGGTTCATACGATCCACCTATCGGAGACGTCTCAGGAGGTGGTGGTGAGCTACCTGCCCCTCAGCCACATCGCCGCCCAGATGGTCGACATCTGGATAACTATGAGGGTCGGAGGAGCCACGTACTTCGCCCAGCCCGACGCCCTCAAGGTGCGTGTGTGCGTGTGTGTGTGCGTGTGCGCTCTCACCAGTCAGTTTATCAGTTTATGCCTATGCAAATAATCATGCAGGTACAGGTCCGGAACTTTAGTTAATGTTCACATCAAACATCAGAACAAGGGAGAAAAAGCTCTTTTTCAAAAAGTCTCATGTCGGACGTGTGTCGTAATTGTGTGACCGTCTCAGGGCTCGTTGGTGAACACCCTGCGTGAGGTGCATCCCACGGCGTTCCTGGGAGTCCCGCGGGTCTGGGAGAAGATGCAGGAGAAGATGAAGGCAGTCGGAGCCAAATCGTCCACCGTGCGCCGGAAAGTGGCGTCCTGGGCCAAAGACGTGGGTCTGCAAACCAACCTGAGCAAGATGGAGCAGTATGTGTATACACACACACTCCTTCACACCCAGAAGGGGGACTAATAGACTTGATTGTTGTTGTTGTTGTTATTATTATTATTATTATTATTATTATTATTATTATTATTATTTCTTCAATTCAGTTTGTAAGATAGTGTTTTGTCTTCCTCCATTTCAGGAACGGTGCGATGACCCGCACGCCGCTGAACTATCGCCTGGCCAAGCGTTTAGTGTTCAGGAAAGTGAGGAAGGCGCTGGGGTTGGACCGCTGCATCCGCTGCTTCACAGGCGCCGCACCCATCACCAAGGACACGCTGGAGTTCTTCTTCAGCCTGGACATCCCGCTGTACGAGCTGTACGGCATGAGCGAGAGCACCGGACCACACAGCATGTCCCTGTCTGAGGCCCTCAGACTCACCAGGTGGGTACACACTTACTTACACTTACCAGGTAGCACACACACTTCATTCATCATTCAGCTTAAGCACTTTATCCTGGTCCCAAAGTGTCCTCTTATACCACAGCAATTTGCTAACTATTACAATGACAGGTCATAGTTTTCATCCATTTATAGTTACATGTAATATTATGGAACATCCATGAAACAAATTCCAGTTTTCACTTACACTATTAGCAGCTATAAATGGTCACCCCCGCACCAAACTCTCTTTTCTAAGTTAATAAAAAATTTTTTTGCAAAAACAAAACACAGAAACTGCAAGCTGTGACACTGGAGACTCCTTCCATAAATGTTAAATAAACATTTCATTACATAAACATTTCATTACATAAACCTTCACCGTATGAATGAGCACACACGTTTTTATATATATATTTTTTTTTAAGTGGAGCGTCCGCCGTGCGAGTCCCAGCAAATGAGCCGTTACTATAGAAACGATAACGTGTTAATATAACGAGCGCGTTAATTTAAAATGCAACGCTCATCGTTTTTCTCGCCAGCTGCGGGAAGGTGATCGCAGGCTGCCAGACGAAGATCTTTAACCCCGACTCGGATGAAAACGGCGAGATCTGCTTCTGGGGTCGTCACGTCTTCATGGGCTACCTGAACATGGCCGACAAGACCGAGGAGGCGCTGGACGCAGACGGCTGGCTGCACTCCGGAGACCTGGGAAAGCACGACAAGGACGACTTCCTCTACATCACAGGACGCATCAAAGGTAGCGTGTGTACTCATAAATATCCGTGCACACACACACACACACACACACAAACACACACGCACACACACACACACACACACACACACACACACACACACACAAACACACACACATGTCAGGCAAGGTATTTTAGAAATCAATATAAAACCCGCCAAATATTTATGACTGTATTAAAGTAACAGCTCAGCCACAGATGAATGTAATGGATAAGCCAGGACATGTTTAAGATTTGCGCTGCGGCTACAAGGTCAACGTACAGCATATCTACAAAAATATCACCTAAAACATCATCAGATTTTTACACAAGTCCTAAAAGTAGGCAAAGAGAACCCAATTAGAGAAATGAGACAAAAATATTATACCTGGTCATTTATTTATTGGGGAAAATGATCCAATATTACATATCTGTGAGTGGCAAAAGTATGTGAACCTCTAGGATTAGCAGTTAATCTGAAGGTGAAATTAGAGTCAGGTGTTTTCAATCAGTGGGATGACAATCAGGTGTGAGTGAACGCCCTGTTTTATTTAAAGAACTTGGATCCATCAGAGTCTGATAGATCATGGCACAAACAAATGAGATCTCTGAGGACCTCAGAAAAAGATGCTAATCAGGCTGGAAAAGATTACAAGAGTTACAAGATTAAAGTGTTTGGACTCCTTGAAAGTCTATGAGGGTTAAGGCCACTTAATCAAGGGATCATTATTGGTTAAGGGCCCTTAATCAAGTGCCTCTGTAGCAGCCGTGAGTTGTAATAATGTGTTATTACAAGATGTTGTAAACAAAACAGGCAAAAACTGCTAAAATATGTTGTAACTGCAGTTTTTAAAATGTGACCCATGGTAATAATGTGTGTGTGTGTGTGTGTGTGTGTGTGTAACAGAGCTGATCATCACTGCCGGAGGAGAGAACATCCCCCCGGTGCCCATCGAGGACGCGGTGAAGGAGGCCGTGCCCATCATCAGCAACGCCATGCTGATCGGAGACAAGCGCAAGTTCCTCTCCATGCTGCTCACCATCAAGGTACATACACCACTCGGGGTCGTGCTGTTTCAGGAAAATAATCAACGACGGAGCGGTGTGATGAGGCGCAGTTAGTGCTACCTCCCCTAAGCTCATTTTCCCAAAACAGCACGTATTTTATTCCTCTTCTACCACAGCAACATATCAACACTAACAATGTGTTATTTATTAAAGAACAACACACCTTACTTTTTATCCGTTTATAGCTACATTGCGGATCGTAAGCAAAACAAGTTCTCCGCAATAAACAGTCCTTCTCCTTAAAGCTTAAACATTTCCTTATAGAAAACGTCAACATTTACACACTTTTTTTTGGATCGACACCTTCTGTCCAATCAGATTCGAGAATTCTGCAGCGCTGCGGTATAAATATATTATAAATAGCCGATTGTGACTCGTGTTCGGAGGGAAGTCATTGGTTGTTATGGTAACAGGAAGGTGTAAGCTGAACGCTGGCTATTTAATTAGCTACAAACATGGAGACGTGTTTGTGCTTTGTTTACATTCTGCTGTATCTAAGGGTGCCATCGAGTCACGGTCCTGAACGTGAACGTGTTCCACGGAAAGAAGCTGCTTTTCCTTTCTCTTCCTCTCAAATCATGGCGTCTGATCTGAAAGTCGTGTTAAACACGACTGAAGGCGTTTAGCGTGTTAGGACAGAGTCAGAGTCATTCCTGCTCTAGGTGGGTTTTTTCTGTTGCTCACTGTTCTTGTTGAGGTTTTGGGATGTTATCAGACTCGGGGCGGGGCGGGGGTGGGGGTGGGGAATCCCGTTTACTCGTACGTGCTCCACAAAACATAATGAGATCCGTGATTCTGTACATTCTGTAATTCTCTATCTTTACGGACCGTCGTTATTGTCATCAGTTACCAATTACGTTCCCTGCAGTCGATATGAGATAAGCTGCTATTGCGATAAGCTGCTACCGTGATCTTTATCATGAGCTTTACGGTGTCATTCTCGTCTCGTGTGTCTGATCTGTCTCCACCTGCTGGTGGATCTCAGTAACTACACTTTCCTCAGACAGACCAATAACACCTCCGGTTCCTCATCTCATACGCTTATTTCAGATGATCTGTTAAATTAGATCTTGCTATTAGAGACACAAATCCGTGTGTGTGTCCTCCTCGGTGATTTTACTAAAACTGCGGTAGTGTACTGTGTAGTACAACAAATGTGTAGCGTTTAGAAAAAATAATGAAGGAGCACATCACGAAAAACAGAATGGTTTCAGTGGTCCATCATAACGAAAAACTAAACGGCAGCGTCTCGTCTGGAACTCGGCGTCCACAGTTCACACTCCAACTCGATTCGGTTTTAATTAGGATTTTAAAAGGGACGTCCACGTGCAATTTCTAAGGAAAGACACGATAACAGACAAGACCGCAGCAACGTTCCAGTACAAATGGATCTGAAGGATGATTTCCACCTCATGTACGTTTCTTAAAGACGAATATCGTATCGTATCCTTTTTATCCCACAGCGCTGCTCTCGAATTCTCGCATCTAATTTACATGTTTATTGCCCCTATTATCAAAGCGGTTAATCACGCTACTGTATAAATGATTAGAGATAATAATGTTAATAGTACGGGACGTCTCTGGGGGTTAGTTTTTAATTCGTCTGAACCTTTAGGAATTAAAAGTCTAAATCTTCCAAATTATACTGAAATTTTTTAAATTATTGTTTTAATTACACTTCTTTAGGCTATTGATAATCCTGTGGTGTTTGCAGTTGAAACCAATGCAGTTGGAAAAAAAAAAAGTTTTCACACACAGCTACATTACAGGGGGACTGATAAATTTATACATTTTTATTTATTTTTTAAATTTATTGCTAATTTATGGTCTATCTTTCTCTCTCTCTTTGTGTCTGTGTCTCTCTGTCTGTCTCTTTGTCTGCTTTTCTCGCTCACTCTTCTCTGTCCCCTTATCTTTCTGTCTGTCTCTTTGTGTCTGTGTCTCATTGTCTCTCTCTCTCTCTCTCTGTGTGTGTCTGCTTATCTTTGTCTCTCTCTCTTTGTGTCCATGTCTCTGTCTTTGTCTTTGCCTCTCTCTCTCTCTCTCTCTCTCTCTCTCTCTCTCTCAGTGCCAGTTAAACAGTGAGACAGGCGACCCGGAGGACGAACTCACCCCCGAGGCTGTGGACTGGTGCAGGAAGTTGGGCAGCTCGTCCACGCGGGTGTCGGAGATCTGCGGGGGTCGCGACCGGCTCGTCCACGCCGCCATCCAGGACGGCATTAACAGAGTGAACGAGAGCGCCACGTCCAACGCCCAGCGCGTCCAGAAGTTCACCGTGCTCGAGCGGGACTTCTCCATCACAGGAGGAGAGCTCGGTCAGTGTGTGTGTGTGTGTGTGTGTGTGTGTGTGTGTGTGTGAACACCGTTCTCGTACTCATCCAAGCTGCTGCTATCGTCATTCTGCACAAAGTGAGGTCATCCTAGTTTAATTTTCCATACTGTGAAATGAAGGATGTTATAGGAAATAATCAAACTTCAGAGTGTTAACGGTACCGTCGCTGTGGTAACCACCCCACCGTTGATCATTTTCCTATAACCGCACGACCCACGAGTTCTAAGGAATCGTTAGATAAATTAGCTAGCTATGTAAGCTCGATAAACAAAGCTGTATATTATGTAGCAGATGTTATAAGTGAATGTTAATGTCATCGCTGACTAGCCTGTTAGTTCCGAGTACACGTTTTAAGTAGTAGTTTTGATTGACAACGGCTCTCGCACACGGTTTTGTGAAGCACACCTGACACCGATTACAAAATGGCTTGCTTGTCGACTCCGATAACAATTCGCTTACGTTTTATTTACGTTTACAGCCAGCTTTAAACCTCCTCCGCAGTACCTAGGCAGTCCACTGGGTGGCAGCATTTCACTGATAAATAAGTAATCAGTCACGAAAATGTCTTCGGCTTCTTTAGCATCGGAAATGGAAATAAGGAAGCATGTTCAGGGTTAAATATACAAACAGGCTAATTTTGTGTTCTCTCTCGCTCTCTGTCTCACTGTCAGGTCCCACTATGAAGCTGAAGAGGCCGGTGGTGCTGAAGATGTACAAAGAGCAAATCGAGAACTTCTACAAAGAGGCCGTGACCCCGAGCAACCCTGAGAACCCGCTGCCTTCTAAATAAGATCCTTACCAAAGGCCAAACACACACACACACACACACACACACACACACACTTGCCTCTTGTCTGTATCTGTGTCGCTTCTCATGTAAATGACTGTGTGTGTGTGTAATGGAGTGTAAGCTTCCCCACGTGATGTTTTGCAGCTAATTCTCTCTCCTTCGTTTGTGACTTGTTTATTTTTTCCATTACGTTTTTTGTTTGTTTGTTTACATTTGCAAGCGCGATGCTAGAGAAACACGAGCGACCTCAGCTTCACGAGGTTGTTCTCAAGCGCAGCGTCTGTTATTTATTTATTTCCGAGGTGTGATGAAGTTTGTAGGAGGGTCGTAGTCTTAGTGCCGATTCATTGGGAACGTTCAGGAATCCGAGCTGCTCATGTTTACACGATGGATCTATTTATAAAATCGCTTATTTATGGTTTCTGTGTACGCCAAAGCATGAAAATAGAAAGGAAAAAAAAAGAACATGTGTAGCAGTGTGTAGCTGGAGTGGTTTTCAGTCTCATCCTGCTCTCATTGCTCCAGAGTGTGGAACAATCAAACGTTCTAGATTTAAAGATGATCTAGCACCAATTCTGTATATAGGTCTGTCTCGGTCTCTCTAGATGGATGGTTGAATGGATGGATGGATAGTCACACCATCTTCCTCTGACAACATTCCACAGGGTTCTTGGTGACATCTGGAATTCCAGTATGGGAATGTGTTAAATGTATAGACACTCGAATCATGATGTACAGAAATTCAGGAGAAAACATACCTGAGACGCTGAGGTTCTCCAGACATTCCCTTCTTCGATCTAGCACCCTAAAGGGTTTATCAGTTTGCACTTCTGGGAGAACCTGCGACATTTCTATGGAACCCTACACCAAAGAACTTCCAAACGGTGCCAAGTACCCCCTTTGGGAAGATAGAACCGTGACCAAGCCAAAGAACCCTTGAGGAACCTTTGGTGTAGGATTCTATAGACGTTGTATGGATTCAACTTGGAAAATATCTGAAAGGGAAAACTGTTGGAAACTTTCTGAAAAGTTCCAGGTAGAACCACATTACAAAGCCGGAACCATCGACTATATAAAGAACCCTCTAGGAACCTTTCTGAAAGGGGAAAAAATGTAAGAATAGAGTTCTATAGAAATTGTATGGGTTCTACTTGGAAAACACCTCTTCGGGAAGCTAGAACTGTTACCAATTCAAAGAACCCTTGAGGAACCTTTGATGTAGGATTCCATAGATGTTGTATGGGTTCTACTTGGAAACTTCTTGAAAAGGAAAACCTTTGGAAACTTTCAGAAAGGTCCCAGGTAGAACCCAGTTAGGAAGCTGGAACCATTAGCAATCCAAAGAACCATTGAGGAACTTTTCTAAGAGGGAAAACTTTTAGTGTAGGGTTCTATAGGAGATCTATGGGTTCTACTTGGAAAGTTTTTGAAAAGGAAAACCTTTGGAGACTTTCAGAAAGGTCTCGAGTAGAATCCAGTTACAAAGCTGGAACCATTGACCTTTTTTTAAAAAAAAAAAAAACCTTTCTGAAAGGGAAAGCCTTTGGTGTAATGTTCTATAGAAATTGGACGGGTTCTACGTGGAAACTTTTTGAAATGTTCAGGTAGAACCCAGTTAGGAAGCTGGAACCGTTAGCAATCTAAAGAACCGTTGAGGAACCTTTCTGAGAGGGAAAATCTATAGGAGTTGTATGGGTTCTACTTGGAAACTTTCTGAAAAGGAAAGCCTTTGGGAACTTTCAGAAAGGTTCCAAGTAGAACCCAGTCAGGAAGCTGGAACCATTAGCAATCCAAAGAGCCGTGGGGGAACTCCTTTTCCTCCGTTTTAAAGCGCAGCCTCTTAAACATGGTCATGAAAAGTTAAAAAAATACGTGAATGTGATCTTTTTGAAGGGAAAACAATTCTGGAGGGAAAAAATAATAAACCAAATTAATTCTAGAAATGTTTTTTTTTTTCATTGTGAATTAAAGGGACGTGTTCTGAGAGAACGCTTAAAGGTTCCCCACTTAGAACCCAAACGATCTAAAATTGATCGTTTGGTTACATGATCATGATCTCGTCCCCGATTTCTTCCTGTTTGAAGATGTTGAGGTTCTAATAAATGTAAACGTGTGTGTGTGTGTGTGTGTGTGTGTGTGTGTGTGTGTGTGTGTGTGTGTGTGTGTGTGTGTGTACCATTGACAGCAGCGTAGAGAATGAAAATCACTCTGGTTCTCTGACGCTCTGAATTCATGCCAGTGAAAACAGCAGGGATTTTCAGGTCAGATGATGTTTTTGCACTATTTATTGCCTCTCTCGTGTGCTGGTCTGGTTTCATGGATGTTTCACCAGCAGCAGATTTAAAGCCAAGAAATCACACCGTTTAAGCCATGAATGTTTTGTTGCTTCTTTTTTTTTTCTTCTTCTTCTTCTTCTTCTCCTTTCAGCCATGTTCAGTGTTGAAACGTTCATATGCAGGGTCTGAGTTGTGTAATTATTATTGTTATTATATTATTGCCTCACAGAACTTGTTAAATATTGTAAATACCTTCATGCTTGATTTGTCCTGTGTGTGTTCAGCACACGAGCAACCGAACAGCTGCTCTCAAGAAATGAAACCGAAGCAATTATGAAGAGTCTGCGTTTGATCATTTGGCATGTGATCTACAGCAGTGCGTGTCTGGGGGGAGGAGGAGGAGGAGGAGGGGTAAATCTGTACAGTGCTGAGAGATTAAAAATCCGTCATACTGAAGCTTTTCTTTGCCGTTTGTCTTGTTTTGTTGCGCTTTAACGATCACCGATATTAGAGGTGTGTACGGCGAAGATGCCAACATTGCGAACAAGAAAATCCTACTGAATTTTATCACAAAAAAATAAAAACTAGCACACGATCACGATGGATGACCGCTTAAAAAAATGTGGACAAGAGACGACCGTCCCGCCCACTTCAAAAATAAATAAATAAATAAATAACAAATTTATAGGCTTCCTATTCCCAGAGCAGATGCTGCATTCGATGAAGGGTCCTAACTCATAATTCCCAATCTTCGACCTGGATAAACCAAAGAAAACGCCCTCTTACCTCGTAACTCCTACTCGGAAACTCGTGACGTAAAATCAACATGGCTGCTCACAGCATCAACAGTAAACAGGGAACTCGGGGCACGAGGTCGGGGACACACTGGCCGGGGTGCCAACTCATCGCAGGGCACAATCATACACACACACACAATCACACACACACACACACTAAATATCGCTAAATGTTATGCAGATGTTGGAAACTGTTACCTGATTTGTGCCATGCGTCTTTACGTTTTAGGAATTTTTTGGTCATGTGATCACAACAAAGCACATCTAAATGACCGATTTAGTCCAACTGCCATAAAGAAATGTGTTCAGTCATGATCTATAAGCATAATTTTTTTATCAGGAATTACCGAGATAATCGATATAATCGTATATTCCAAAATTGATTCAATAACAATATTAGTGTCTCAACTGCTGCGAAAGCCCACGTACTTTCATTCAGATATTGTAAACATAATAAAATGTCTGCAGTTCAAATCAAGCAGTGGACGCAGATTGGGCAGCCACAGGCACCGGGATCCCACACGCGATCAGGCGGTCAGATATGAAGCTTGTATGAAGAAAGAGAAACACCACGTTCATTAACATGACCATGTACCGGGTGCTCGCGCGATACTCGTTCATCTTCAGTAAAGCCTTTATCCTGGTTCAAATCGTTCAATTAAGTTGATTACAGCGATTGGGAATGAAAAAAAAAGATCAATAAATAAATCAATAAAGAATCATCAATAAAAAAGTCCCACACAACTCTACCCTGCATCTGATTGAAACTATGCATCCCAAGCCATTTATAAATAAGTAGGTTTTGACATCGTGTGCACACTACAGGAAATATTTCAATTAGAAACAAGGAAGTGTAAAGGATTTTGCAATCAAATAAAAAAAAAAGAAAAGAAAAAAAAAAGTGAATGTGCTTCTGAGAAAAGGCTCTAAAAACGGTAGCATGACAGTTGCTTTGGTTTTCCTGTTTAGAGGTTTTGTCAGGTAGCCAGACTGCATTACACTCTGTGTACAACACCAGATAAAGTCACTACTGGCTCTTTTCAGATCATTTCAACGTCTAGTGCTTTACGCCGTAAGTAATTAATCAATCAATTAATTAATTAATAAATAAACAAATAAATAAATAAATAGCAGCTACATTTTGGTTCTCAAAATGGGGTCAGGGGCTGTGAAGCATAACCGGGGGAAATGTTCATTTAAACAAACAAAAAAATGATTCTATTGGTGGAAAGTTCAGAAATTAAAACCAAGATTGAATTCAAAAACTCTGGATTGAATAAACAGGCAAAATATTAGTGTCCGTATTTAAATAATGTGCCTGATTTTTGGAACAGTTTGTGAAATAGTTTGGGCCGACTGTGGCTCAGGTGGTAGAGCGGGTCTTCCACTAATCGTAGGGTTGACGCTTTGATCCCCAGCCCACACGTCTCCACATGCCGAGGTGTCCTTGGGCAAGGCACCGAACCCCAAGTTGCTCCTGATGACAAGAGAGCACCTTGCATGGTAGCTCTGCTGCCACTGGTGGGTGGGTGGGTGTGGGTGTGTGTGTGTGTGTGCTGTGGTCTGCTGCCATTGGTGTTTTGTTTTTGTGTGTGTGTGTGTGTGTGTGTGAATGGGTGAATGAGAAACAGTGTAAAGCACTTTGTAGGACCACTAAGGTTAAAAGGCGCTATATAAGTGCAGACCATTTACAAATAAATTGTTCATATTTAAATAAAAAAAGAGCTGATTTGGGATCAGTTTTTGTCTTTATTCTGTTGAAGTAGTTAAAGTTAAGTTAAACTACTGTTAAAGTAATTAAAAAAAAAAAAAACAACAACAAAAAAACAGAAGGACATGGCAAAAAACAAAACAACAAACAAACAAAAAAACAAGATGACGAGGAGTAAATTAAAGTTAAAACGGTAAATGGCCACGTTGGTGTGTGTATTTGGGACCAAATAAAAAAAACTATTCGAATTATATGTATTGAAAATGGTAATAAAAATGGTTATCTGGGCGGAAAGTTTAGAAATGTAAAACAATTTTAAAAATTAATTAAAAAAAAAAAATTATTCTCTGGATTGAATAAACAGGCAAAATATTAGTGTCCGTATTTAAATAATGCGCCTAATTTTAAAAATAATTTATGAAATAAACCTGTACTTTTTTTTTTTTTTTTTTTTTTAACTGTTAAAGAGGTTTCTGACTGTAAAAAGTTGGAGAATTCCGGTGAAGTGCCTTGAAAAACGCAGCGTTATTCTGTGTTGACGTCATTTCCACCGAAACAGGAAGTCGGGGCCGGACATACGAAGCCTTTTTAAATAACAAATAGTGTTTAGCCGTACTCGACAGTTAGCACCACGGATTTTTATAATGTTTGGGGGCGGGACACTTCAGATTCTAGACAGCATTTGATTGGACAGAAAATCTGATGAGAAGCTGAAGTGCAGAATGATGTCATCAAAGTTGTTGATCCGTATCGGCGGTAGAGAGAGACTGTAAATTTTGAAAGCGTATAATCTTCTAAACGCGGATTTTTGTCGTCGTTTTGGAGCGCTAGCTTATAGACAACATGAAGGCCGACACATTCATACTAAAAACAACAAAACTTCAATTTTGATTTCATGGAGACTTCTGATCCAGTTTATCGGCAGACTGACGACATTTTCGTACAAAACACGATCAAAAACATTTTTGTAGATTCGTAGGCAATCACTTATCCAAGGACTTCAAATAATATGATGAGAGGAAAACTGTCGATCACGCGCTGGTCAGTAATTACATTTCTTTCTAAATCAAGATGCGCATCTTATTAAGCTGATTGAGAAACAAAGAAAGAAAATATTTTTAAAACGTTGTATTTCCTGCCCGGTTTTTATACGAGAAGTTACTGAAGATGAATAAATGAATGAATGAATGAATAATGAATAAAAAGAGCCGATTTGGGATCAGTTTAAAGTAATTTACACACACACACACACACACACACACACACAAAGACCCATAAGATGACAAGGACAAAAAGTTAAAAATAGGAAATGACCATATTGATGCATGTGTTTGAGACCTAATAATTTTTTTTTAAAAAGACCTGTATTATGGAATTGAATTTATATAAAATATGCAGTCAGGGTGATTTTGTGGACGTAGATGTTCAATCCTAGATGGTTCAGGATTCATTTAGTAGGAAGCCACTGTTCTGTTAAACATGATGTACATTATACAGACTGGAAGAATGTCATTTTCAGATTTTAGTCTGGTGGTGGGGGGGGGGTTATTTTTTGTAATTTTGTGCACTGGAGCTACGAGGCTAACGTACCCAACAAATAATGGCAGTCTATAGCTTATAGTTGATCTGTGTGCAATCGGGAAGGTCAAAATCACACAGTGAGGACACTCATAGAGACCTTAATATCAGCGGGATGACTTTTAACGTATAAACTCCGCCTTAGGAGTATAGGCCACGCCTCCTGTCTGAGACTGGTGCTGTTTTATCTATTAAAATATATACCGGTGTAAGAAATTACAGACTGCCTCTAAGCTGATTCCACTCCAAGGTGGGTCAGAATAAGCTCCTCCCCCAGAAAGGCGTAATTATCATAGGGATAATTCATGTCATCTTCATCTCAGGAATATGAGGATAATACCACCTGAAGTGACATTCAATCAGTTATAGCATGGGAGTGGCGTCAGGACATCGAGAACCATCAGACATTTAGAGTGAGACTTCGTTTACATTTAGGGTCGGAAAAACTGATTTGGGGGGGGGAGAAGGTGACAACAGTTGGTGCGATTATTCGCAAATGGAAGAAACTGTCAGTCTCCCTCGGTCTGGGGCTCCATGCAAGATCTCACCTCGTGGAGTTTCAATGATCATGAGAACGGTGAGGAATCAGCCCAGAACTACACGGGAGGATCTTGTTAATGATCTCAAGGCAGCTGGGACCATAGTCACCAAGAAAACAATTGGTAACACACTACGCCGTGAAGGACTGAAATCCTGCAGCGCCCGCAAGGTCCCCCTGCTCAAGAAAGCACATGTACAGGCCCGTCTGAAGTTTGCCTGAATGATTCAGAGGAGAACTGGGTGAAAGTGTTGTGGTCAGGTGTGGTCAGATCTCTTTGGCATCAACTCAACTCGCCGTGTTTGGAGGAGGAGGAATGCTGCCTATGACCCCAAGTCATAACACCATCCCCACCGTCAAACATGGAGGTGGGAACATTATGCTTTGGGGGTGTTTTTCTGCTAAGGGGACAGGACAACTGCACCGCATCAAAGGGACGATGGACGGGGCCATGTACAGTCAAATCTTGGGTGAGAAACTCCTTCCCTCAGCCAGGACATTGAAAAAGGGTCAAGGATGGCTATTCCAGCATGACAATGACCCAAAACACACAGCCAAGGCAACAAAGGAGTGGCTCAAGAAGAAGCACATTAAGGTCCTGGAGTGGCCTAGCCAGTCTCCAGACCTTAATCCCATAGAAAATCTGTGGAGGGAGCTGAAGGTTCGAGTCGCCAGACGTCAGCCTCGAGACCTTAATGACTTGGAGAGGATCTGCAAAGAGGAGTGGGACAAAATCCCTCCTGAGATGTGTGCAAACCTGGTGGCCAACTACAAGAAACGTCTGACCTCTGTGATCGCCAACAAGGGTTTTGCCACCAAGTACTAAGTCGAAGGGGTCAAATACTTATTTCCCTCATTAAAATGCAAATCAATTTATAACTTTTTTGAAATGTGTGTTTTTGGATTTTTTTGTTGTTATTCTGTCTCTCACTGTTAAAATACACCTACCATTAAAATTATAGACTGATCATTTCTTTGTCAGTGGGCAAACGTACAAAATCAGCAGGGGATCAAATACTTTCCCCCCCCCCCCCCCCCCCCCACTGTACCATGATATATAATTTAGGATAATTTAAGAATAGATTTTTTTTTTTAAATTACATCGAATCAGTTGCTTCCATTCTGCTTGCAATTATTATTATTATTATTTTTTAATTTTTTTTTTTTTACAAATGTAAAGTTGTTTTTAAAAAAGAAATCGAGATAGCAACGATATCTCACAAAAGTGCATCATGACATTATAAAATTTACATCGTAATAAATGATCTCACCCGGCCCTAATTTGAAACAACAATGGCTTGTCAGAAACATTTACAGCTCACTTGTAAGTCACTTTGGATTAAAAAAATTTTTTTTTATTCTATCAAAGCAAGCCAGTAACAGACACCTTGCACTCGGAAAACGTATTTATTGTACCTTTAAATCCACCACGTACACGAGGGAGTGTGTGAACATGACGAGCGGAAACACTGAACAAGTATACGACTCGATGAGTTTATTAATCATATGACTTTTTTTTTTTTTATGCGATAAAAACATTACAAAGGTAACATCGTTCATCCTTGCGCGTCCCGCTTGCATTAAATGACCACATGGTGGCACTGAATTCCCCACAAAGCTGCGACTTTGTTCCATGCGGCTGTTTTTTTTCTTTTTTTTAAAAAAAAAAAAACAAAAACAAAAAAAAAACGACAAAAAAAAAACCACATCGTCCGAACATGTTTAATCCCCAAACACAAACATAGAAGCACTGACTGGCACGAGAAAACTCTCTCTCAGTCTCTGAGTGATATCCCACGATGCACCGAGAGCGTCCGGAGAGGAAGGAGCAACCGTTAGGGTGATTGATGAGAGAGTGACGTCCGGCACGTTTACTGTATATATACATGTATATGGGAAAACGTGAAGCGGTGTGACATCAGAAGGTCGCGAGTTCGGATCCCGATGACGCGCGTCCTTGAGTCCATGTGAACGTGGAAAAAGAGGGGATTAGTGTTTAATGCTCCTTTAGCATACTTCACACGAGTACGCACGGATGAGTGATGCACAGTGCGGCGGCGTTCGCTCCGTCACTCGAGGAAAAGTTTTGCTCGTCGAGGCTCGTAGTGGATTCTGAGGCGCCGCAGGAAGATAGTTCCAACCAAAAAAATTAAAATAAAAATAAAAATAACAGTCTCGGGGCCTAACCTGCAGTCATGAACATGCCGACGTGAGATAATAGTGATAGAAAAAGAACAAACAAAAACAAACAAACGAAAGAAGGAAAAAAAAACAAACAATTAAAAGCATATTGCATGTAAATATCGTATAAATTTTCTTTAAAAATACAGTTCAGATAATTAAGTACTCGAGTCACCACAGCCAAAAAAAGTGCAGAGGTATACAAATTAAAAAATATAACCTAATATTTAACATAACACACACGCTGACTGGTCTCGGGGTCACTTCTCACAGAGACTTCGATCAGACTCCACGTAGCTCCGCCCACTACTGCCCTCCTCCCCCCCCCCACGACCCGTCCCCTTTTATGATTCAAAGCGTCCGGTCAAAAGTTAAGAGTTCATGAACCCGGACTTGGGGGGAGTCAAAAGTTCATGCACAATAGAGGACTGGATGATTTGCGCACATACACACACACACACACACACAGCTCTCTCTTTACACACATACAGCTCAGATCCAATATCAGATCCCACACACACACACACACAATTGAGTTTTTAAATCATAAAAAAAACTCTATAGTGATGGAACAGCCAGTCATGACTTGAAACCATACATACATTCACTCTCACTCTCACTATCTCTCACACACACACAC
This sequence comes from Cranoglanis bouderius, assembly GCA_023630585.1. NCBI lineage: Eukaryota > Metazoa > Chordata > Actinopteri > Siluriformes > Cranoglanididae > Cranoglanis > Cranoglanis bouderius. The sequence continues at coordinate 17,333,642 of CM042556.1, read as the reverse complement.
ACACACACACACACACACACACACACACACACACACACACACGGTTAAGGAAAGGGCATATGGGGGGAGGGGGGGGGGGCTGTCGAGCCTCTCTAAGCTATTAGCATCAGAAAGCAGAATGCCGGCCGTGGAGAATACAGAAGACAAACACGAGAGCCACAGTGAAGGGGGGGGGGGGGACGACGACTCGAGATATCTCGTTGCTCTTAAAGGGGACGTGAGCGTAACGACTTCGCTGCAGACGTCCAGAGAGGCTGCGTGTAACTACTTTACACGTTACTAGCGTAACTACTTCGAACTGTGTGCTCGATGCGTCAAGTGTTCGTCAGTATCGGGCTGAGCCGAGTCCCAAATCACACACTAGTGCACGGCTTAGGACAACTAGATAGTGTTTGTGTCGACACAACAGTGTTTGTGTCGATTGTCAATCAATGGATGATTGACAATCCCATCATGCGGCACTGCACAAAAGGGGCGGGGCTCGTAGCCTCACCCTCCGTTCACACTAGCAAGTGACGAGTCGCTCGTGTGTCTTGTAGGGCGTGGCCTGTCCAGCGACGAGAAACGTTTAAGTAGTTATATATATATGCATATATGCATATATATGCATATATGCATATATATGCATATATATATATATATATATATATATATATATATATATATATATATATATATGTATATATATATATATATGCATATATATGCATATATATATATATATATATATATATATATATATATATATATATATATATATATCGTCTAAAGCCAATTAAACGTAAATGAAATAGTGCTTGCTACCGTGAACGTAGCGTCGGTCTCAGTCTGTCCTGTAATAAACTGCTGAAACAAACGTCACACACTTGTCGTGTGCAAATGGTGTCTTCTACTTCTGCACGTCGTAGAAATTTTTATTAGGTGTGTACAGTGTGCGATTTGAGACACAGCCTCAGCTAACCCAAATCAGTGTACAGCGGAAAACACTCGTTTCTGATTGGCAGGCTGGGTCGATTCAACGTCCGCGATGATGCGTAACCATGCTGGAATGTAACCATGACAACAAGAATCGACGAACAGTATTTTCACGCTTCGCTGCTGCACTGTTCGACGAAAGACGTTACAGTATTTGTAGGCTACAATCAAAAGCGACATAGCGAACGAAGAAGGACCGCCCTCCGAGACGTAACCATAGCAACAACCTTTGACTATTGGCCCATATGGCGAATCTCGCGCTCACCTATTGCGTCATTTCCCCGTTTCGGATTCTGTCGGACGTTAAGTCTCTCAGTGTTAGGTCACGAGCTGAAATTTGTCATGTTGTAAATTTCAGCTAGTATTAAATGTTCAAGAAACAAAATGAAAACAAATGAACTGACGCTTGTGTAAAATGCTAACGCGTTAACATACGCTAATTTAAATGAACCATGTGGTTCAATTCGAGCAATGCTGATGATCAGCTCAAAGTGCCTGGTGTAAAAGTTTTGGCACCCACCGTTCGGCTTCACTTATTAAGTGGTAACCGAATTTAGTTTTGGCTTTTATTTTATTCATTTTACGGACAGCCCGGCCTCTCTGGAAGTCTGTGGTTCATTACACATCACGTCTTTTTCCACAGATTCTCTCTCTCTCTCTCTCTAATCACGATCCAGACATGATGAGATGATCCCCCCCCCCCCAAAAAAAAAAAACATGATCCCCGAATACTTCCACACATTGCACACATATATGTACAATATTCAAGGAGTCTCTAAAAGGCCTACATGGCAAACACAGTCGTTAATACTCACTGGCGGAAAACCTGGAGACGCACACTGAGCTCCGGGTTTAAAGAGGACGCGGTCGGAGGGAAACACTAGTTTTGCAGGCGTCAGGCGTTGTGAAAGGAGGATGCGTGCGTGCGCGTGTGTGTGTGTGTGTGTGTGTGTGTGTGCTTCGACAGCATAGCCACACGACGCTCTCGACAGCTTTCGACACTGCTCCTGAACGCAGGCAGTCGGCTGGTTGGTGGTAAAAGGCACTAAGCGCTAGCCCTAGGCGACAAAAAGAACGTACATTCGCTCATCTCTCACGTCTTGTTCATGTCTCCCTCCATCAAAAATACTTCTGTACAAAAATAAAAAAATATTAAAAAAGAGCGGGGTGAGAGAGCATGGCTACTTTCAGGGCGAACGCTCGAGTGCTGGAGGAAGAGGAGAGAAGGAAGCATGAAAAGGAATAGGACACACACTTCATACACACACACACACACACACACACACACACACACACACACACACACACACACACACACACACACACACACACACACACACACACACACACTCTCTCTCTTTAGCAGGCTGTGGTTTGCGTCGGGAGCAAACCGAAAAGCGAGAGGACGGCCGTGCTCTTCGTCACACAGCTCCCAGGACATCATCACTTCGACAGGAAGCGCCGCTCCGACTTCATCGTCGCTTCCCTCCTTCTCTCTCCGTCTCTCTTCGTCTTCACGACACGTCGATGTGGATTCTGTTCACGCCGCCGCTTTTCTTTCTTTCTTTCTTTCTTTCCCTCCAGCCGCGCCTTTGAGCCCACCCTCAAGCCCGGTGCGGAGAATGAGGGCGAGCTCCGCCCCCCCCTCGGACCCGCCCCGCTTCCTGTCACGTGGCCGTGGCCTCGAGGTAGCTCTGCAGTTTGCGCACGGTCGACTCGTCCAGCGAGAACAGGTCGAAGTCGAAGGTGGTGTTGGTGACGTTGAAGTGGCCCGTTTCCTCGATCAGGTTCACGATCTGCGGCGGGACGGAGAAACCGATCAGCTCACAGATTTACACTTCACAAATCTTCACACAGATTCTCTACACAGCTGTTCACATGCAAAGATTTTAAATCAGCCTGATTTCAGATGTTTCCACACTCGTGAGATTTTCAGCTCCTCTCTAACTTCTAACAAACCAGGACACACGGCCAGACGTCTTATTTCCTCACCGGGTTCACATGGACGTGGAGAATAACTAATAACGGAGCAGAGAGCTCAGAATTCCAATACTGCTGCCTCAAACCTTTAACCAGGTTTGACACACACACACACACACACACACCTGCTGTAGGACATTTCGCTCTCTCAGTGCCATTAGTCTGCGATGGAGGTCCACTAACTCCTCTGTATAAGCCTGAGAGAGAAAGAGAGAGAGAGAGAGAAACATACCAGTAAAAACATTAATATATATATATATATATATATATATATATATATATATATATATATATATATATATATATATATATATAAAACTTGTGTAATACATTGTCAAAGTGGTCTTCTCTGCCTTTCCAGATATCCCTCACTAGTCGTGAATATTCATAATGCTTATTAATATTCATTAATTAACCCCGCATAATTTCTGAAATGCAGCTGTCAGGGTTACTGGATGCTTCAGTGTAGTGAGGTTATACTACAGTTTACCACACACACACAATATATTAAACATTAAATTTTATTATATTTAATTATAATTAAATATCACTGAGAAAGTGTTTTGAGAAAATCTGAGAAAATTTTCAAGATGATAAAAGCCATAATATGAAGGATTTTTCAATGAAATATAAATATTAGAGAGTCATATATTACTTGTTTCCACTCCAACATTTTTGAAAGGACAAATTGTTTTTATTAGGATGCCATTGTATTACAATTTGGGAAATAATATCAGATTATTTTTTTCCCTTATAATTTTCGTTTGGATTATGTTTTTTGAATAAACTGCTCCACAAGTGTACAGCCTACTGCGTACAATAGAAAGAATAAAAACTAGCTCTAATAGAGGGTTGTTTTATGGTTCAGGATTAACTTTTAGTGGATATTGTGCTTCTTCAGAGCTACTTTAGAGGCTGAAAACGGTTCAAATTCACTGCGTTATGCTGCCGTTTGAGTTCAGGATTTTTGTATTTAACCAAAGAGAATGGTTTTGCATTGAGTGTGCGCTGTATGCTAATTTAAACCACTGACCAATCACAGCAGGGTATGTAAATAACATGCAAATGTTCCCCCACGAGTGATGGAAAAACAGTCTGCGATTCTAAACGGTGCGTAAAACTAGGATGGATCTCGTCACGGCTGAAGAGAAGGGGGGAAAAAAAAAAGTTAAAAGCCCATTTTTACAATTTAAGCAAAGTGTAAAGTGCTGAATGAAAAATGTGGATTTACCCTTCCTACCTTGTCGTAGCCCTTCTTCATAACCTTCTCCTGCCTCAGACACGGGTCGGGACTTTTCCTCCCCGTCACCTGAACAACACACAGAGAGATTTTTTTTTTTTTTTAAAAATGGTATCAACAGCAAGTCATTTTACTACCAATCCCCGTTCTTCAGTGTAGCTCTGATTACTGGCTTTGGTCATAATCAGTAACCTAACTTTCATGGCAATAAAGCAGCACTGACCATGGTGTTGAAATGAAAAAGCAGAGAGAGAAATTATGGAAAGAGACAATCAATGAAGAGCGAGAGAGGGGTCCAGGAAAAAAAAAATAGAAGAGCAAATAGAGGAATAAGCAGGTGAGAGAAAGTCAAATAACAAAAGTAAAGAGAGGAGGAAGGAGAGCGAAAATATGGCCAGGGAAAACAAGAGGAGGAAGAGGAGAAGAATAAGAGACAGAGGCAGAAAGAGATAGACAGAGGAAGAAGAGAGCAAGAGAAGAAGAAGAAGAGAGGCAGAAAGAGATAGACAGAGGAAGAAGAGAGAGAGCAAGAGAAGAAGAGAGAGGCAGAAAGAGAGAGACAAAGGTAGAAGAGAGCAAGATAAGAAGAAGGAGAGCGAGAGAGATAGAGAAGAACAAAGAGAGAGGAAAAAAAAACAGTGACAAAAACAGAGAAAGAGAGGGGGTGCGTGAGAGAAAGGTGGAGAGACACAGACAGAAAAAGCGAGAGACAAAGAAAGAAGGAGTGAAAGAGAAAGGTGGATGCTATGAACACAGTGTAGCTGTAAAACTGGAGTTGCTCCGTGTGTGTGTGTGTGTGTGTGTGTGTGTGTGTGTGTGTGTGTTTTCCCCGCAAAATCACAGTGTCTCCTGAACGGAGTTCTCCTTGGTTTCGACTCACCTTATTATTATTATTATTATTGGAGGCGGAGGTGTGTTTGGGCGCAGGGGGCGGCGGGTCTCGGCCGGGTCTGTGCGGTCCGTCGCTGCTGTCACTCTCGCTGTCTAAACTCAGCCTAAAGACGGAAGAAGGTCAAAGGTCAACTGTTCAAACCGTTTAATCGGAATTCATTCTCGGTCACGGCATTCCCGGGCCTCACTCCCGGGCCTCACGTCAACTGTGTGCAATCAGCTCGTAAATCTCTGTAACCACCGCTACAGATTAAGACACAGGGAGTGGTGAGAGGGAGTGGTGAGAGGTGCACTCGAGTAAATGTTTACACTAAGCAAACAAATCTTTTTCTTTATCTCACTCCCGCTGTATACGGAGGCTTAAAGATCAACTCGGTGAGAGAGAGAGAGAGAGATAAAAAGATAAGGAATGGAAGAGAGACCTGGAGTCACGGTTAGGGGGGTTGTTCTTCACCGGCGTCTCATCGTCCGAGCTGCTGTCGTCTTCATCAGACTCCTCGGACTGCATGTCCTCCACCATGGAGCGCAGAGGTCCTGTGTGACACCACAACACCACCCGCTTTTATCATCATCATCATCATCATCATCCATAAAACAACTCAACACAATCGTTCACGTGAAGCGGATCAGTGCGGTGATATGGTGCAGTGATTAAACGGTTAAAAAGTCCAGAGCTTTTCACTGTAAAAGTAATAAAGACGGTGTTGACAACTAATAATTAAATTATATTAATGCGCTACTCTCTTCAGCATCGTTATACCAACATGGACGAGAGAGAGAGAGAGAGAGAGAGAGAGAGAGGATAAGGGGAGATACAGAGACAGAGTGTGTGAGAGTGACAGAAACAGAGTGAGACAGACAGAGAAATGGACAGAGACCGATTGTGTGAGGGAGGCAGAGAAAGAAAGATGGAAAAAAAAAAAGAGAGAAAGAGTGAAGGAGACACTGAAAAAAAGAGTGTGTGAGAGGGATAGAAACAGTGTGGGAAAGAGACAGAGAGACAGAAAGAGGGAAAAGACAGAGTGAGAGACAGAGAGAAACAGGCAGACAGTGTATGAGAGTGAGACAGAAACAGAGTGAATGAGAGAGAGAGAGAGAGAGAGAGAGAAAGAAACAGGCAGACAGTGTATGAAAGTGAGACAGAAAGAGTGAGAGAGACAGACGGAGAGAAACAGTCAGTGTATGAGAGTGAGACAGAGAGAAAGAAACAGGCAGACAGTGTATGAGAGTGAGACAGAAACAGAGTGAGAGAGAGAGAGAAAGAAACAGAGACAGAAAGAGAGAAACAGGCAGACAGTGTATGAGAGTGAGACAGAAACAGAGTGAGAGAGACAGACAGAGAGAAACAGTCAGTGCATGAGAGTGAGACAGAAACAGAGTGAGAGAGAGACAGAGAGATTGCAATGTGATGCCGTTATAGATTCAAAAATATTGCCCGTGTGTGTGTGTGTGTGTGTGTGTGTGTGTGTGTGTGTGTGTGTGTGGCTGCTGACTGCCACACCGAGCTTCTCACCTTGGCCTTGTTTCTGTTGCGGCTCAAAGTCTGAATCAGAGCTGGACTCCGAACTGGAGCTGGAGTTCGATGGACTGGAGGGAGCCGACTGCTGTAGGGACGAGAGACAGAGAGAGTGAGTGATGGAGGGAGGGAGAGAGAGAGAGAGAGAGGGAGAGGGAAGAAGTGAGTTGAGATTTAATGACACTCGACCAATGGTGCATGGATAATTAAACACATTCGCTGTATGCAAAACACACAAATAGAATTTTGGTGCAAATGTGAAAGGTTTACAAATTAAAGTGCGTGTCTAACGCTCAGTCTTCACCATCTGCAGCGCTGATCTCGCTCTGACCTCAGACTTGGACGAGAGCTCGTCGTCAGAGTTCGACTCGTCCGACTCGGGCGCCTTCTTCTGCTCTTTGACCTCTGGGGTCTCGGGTTTGCTCTTGATCCAGCAACCTCTTTGCTTCGAGCTCTTCTTCTCTCCAAAACCCGGCGCTGGGGCCATGGTGGAGGAGGAGGAGGATGACGAGACACGAGGGGAGGTGCCTGGAAAACCCCCGCCTCCTGAACTTTTCTGGCTTTCTCCGCCTCCCTTTTTGGGCTTCTTAATGCTGGATTTGGGCGAGTCGGCATTGGAAGGACGCTTGCTCGCCGATTTGCTCTCTGTCCCTCCCCCTCCTCCTCCTCCTCCACCCCCTCCCCCCCCTCCTCCTCCTCCTCCACCTCCACCTGGACCACCTCCTTTAGGACTCGTTCCTTCCATCTTGGGCTCCTTCAGCGTCAGCTTGGGCTCTTTGAAAGCAGCTTTGGGCGGAGCTTTGCTCTCTTCTTTGATTTTGATCTCGGGCTTCTTCGAAGAGGAGGATGAGGAGAAAGACGAAGGTTCGCGGCTGCCTTTGCTGCTGCCACCGTCTCGCTCTGCGTCTCCCTTAGAGGAGCTCTTGCTCTCGGAGTCTTTCCGTGGACGCTCGCGGTGCTCCTTGGCCAGTTTGTGCGGTTTGGGGGCTTTAGAAATGCTGCTGTTATCTTTAGTGAGCTCCTGCAGAGAAAGAGAGAGAGAGAGGGAGAGATTTAACAGCTTTAATTCCAATGTGAATTAGCCGAAGGATCCCAAAACACAGCCTGCACATCTATATTAGCATCTTCACACAAAGCAGAAGGCTAAAACACACCACAATTCATTTAAATGAATGTGTAAAAAGTAAGGAATAAATCAACAACAACAGGAATGTTGAGAATCAAAAAACACTTCAAATAACACAACAAAATTTGTCAGTGTTAGTTTTTATTTAGCCTCTAGAGGCCGCTCTCATGCCGTATAATGACAACGGACCCTTCTCAGCCGCTCCCGCAACGGACGCAATCGGGAAAAACTAATCGGTGGATTTTTTCGATAACCGATCGTTCCAGCGATCGCTTATCTGTGCCGATTAATCAGAATCGAGAATTCAACAGCTCTGTGGTATATCTGCATTTAGTCCTATATGTTGACGCGTTTGGTTTTGAAACAGGAAGTCAGGTTAGGGCGTGTCGAGGAAATGCTTTTAGGTTTTAAAAGCGCTTTGCACTACTGTACCATGGTGTTTAACCTTAACCTTTTTTTTAAAAAAAAATTCTTATACTTTTCTCACTTACACATTTCTGAAGGTCGTTACATCTCATTTAACATTCATGCCTAATTTCATTTCATCGCATTAGCCGATGCGTCAGCTGTAAACATTATTAAACGTACAGTTTAAAACGTTACTCCAAGATAAAAGAGCAAACAAAGCGAAAATTTTTATTTTAGAAAAAGTAAAAAGAGGGTGGAAAAAAGATAAAGATAAAGAGTGAAAGAGAGAGAGAGTGAGAGAGAGAAAGAGAGAGAGGGGGGGATGAGGATGAAAATATAAAAGTTGGGGGGAGGGAAAGAGAAAATGGTGAAAAAGCAAAAAAAAAAAAAAAAAAAAAAAAAAAAAAAGTGACTGATAAAGAGTGAAACTTCAGGAATTCATGGATTTAAAATGAAGAAAAAGAGAAGGAACGTGTGGCTGATGTGTGACGTTACAGACCTTGGGCCCCTGGGAGCTTTTGCTCTTCTTGGGGTCGGAGAAGGCGGAGAGAGGGATTGTGGGAAGCATGGGGTAGTCTGGACTCGGCCGGGACACCAACTCCGCCCCCTCGGGCACCACGATGATCTGGCAAAGGAAGGAGAACAGCGGTAAAACGGTGTTCCTCAATATAACACTCCTGATATCTAGCTTAGTGCCTTTTTTCCCAGATGATGATACACATCGGTATTTAAATCAACAAACTAGACACATTTGCAGAATCCTAAAATTCTATTACAATTTTTTGAGATGACACGATACCACGCTTTCTTTTACGATACCGAGAGTATCATCCGACAGCGATACCCATCCGCCTTTTTTTTTTTTAACACTACTAAATCTTTTTATTTTTTTTTTTTAACTGAAGCACTTAAATACAGGATTTGTTTTTAATTGCCGACTTTGGCTAGTCTTCTCGACTACCAGCTCCTTCCCTGTTTACGGCGTGACCTCAAACCAACATGGCCGCTCTCACTGTAAACAGTGAGAAGTCCTCCTTCTCTACTTTTAAATGAGTTTCCAGCAGTACTGGCTTTATATCAGTTAATATACAAACGCAGCACTTAAATTGTTAAATCTATAACACTGACCACACTGATCACTGATTTGAGAAGGTCATCATCGACGTTAGAGTTATCACTATCGTTAGCCAGCTAGCTTGTTGCTAAGTAACTCGCCGTGCTGCGATTTCAGTCCGAAATGTTGCATGAATGTTTGAAGTTCACTACAGTGGACCAGAACCAGCAGGCTCTCAGGCCTGTAACTGTAAACGTGCAGTTAAAGCAGGTATTTATGAGCCATACGTGCTCTTTCAGAGCAAACAAAAGATGCGCTTTCGTGGCGGCGTCCGTGTTTTTCCATGTCAAAGGTCCAGAGGTTGGAAATGATGTTATTACAACTTGGAAATTACCACCTACAAGGTACCATGGACACAGCATTCATCGGAAGCGAGTCAGTAAGTTAGCTGGTTAGTAAATAAACAAAAACATTTCAAAAATTAACATTTTGACCACAAATTTTGTTTCCATTTTCATTTCATACTAAATAATAATAATAATAATAATAATAATACCATGTAACACTTTATATACAGTATATAACTACTTTTTATTAATCTTTAGAATGAGAAGCAGTGATCATAAAGTTGTTTTTTCCCCCCCACAGTCCTTCACTCACTCCTCCAGCTCTGACCAGTTTCTTGCGGAAGTCTCGGGTCGGGTTGTTGAAGGTGAGTTTCTCACAGCGCAGGTGATTGACAGGCGGGTTGCCCTCCAGGTTCAGGAAGAGGTCGTAGTTAAAGAGAACCTTTTTCGGCTCCTCCTGCAGCGATTTACATTCAGGGTTACAACACAATTCAAACATGTACACACACAGACACACACACAGACACACACACACACACACCGATAAAACACGGATAACAAATCTAAGGTCTGAAAAGGCAGAGATTGTCTGAAAGTCGGGAGAGAAAAAAATAAAATAAATAAATAAATAAATAAATAAATAAATAAAACAAAACCTAGGAGGAAGAAGGTCTGAAAATAAGTTAATGTGGAACGCAAGAATTCCAGAATACCAAAGTGAGGAAAGGAAAGACAGAAGCTCAGAAGAGAAGAACTTTGCGAAGAACGGATAGGGTTTGGAAACAAGGGAGGAAGTTTTGAAGGAATAGAGAAAGGTCAAAAGAGTAAGGGAGGTTTGGACAGGAGGAGGGAAGTTTTGGAAGGAAGAAAGGAAGTTTGGAAAGCAGGAAGGAAAAGAGGATGGAAGTTTGAAAGGATAACAGGAGAAAGGGAATTTGGAAAGATGGGAGCGGGGGGGGGGGGGGGGGAGTTTGAAAGGAAAGTAGGAAGTTCAGAAGAAATGTCAGAATGAAGAGGAAAGTTCTGGAAGGAAGACAAAGAAGTATGGAAGGAAGTGAGAAAAGAAATTGGAAGGAAAAGAGTGTTTGGAAGGAGGGGCGGAAGGAAGGAAGGAAGGAAGGGAAAAAAGCGTTGAGGAAAGAAGGAAGGAAGTGAGTAGTTTGCAAGGAAGAGAAAATGGAAGTTTGGAAGAAAAGTAAGAGGGGCATTTGTAAGAAAGGGAGGGAGGTCAAAAGAAAGTTTAGAATGGAGGAAGAAGGTTTTGAAAGGAAGAGAGAAAAGAAGGATGGAAGGAACCGAGTAGGGGTGTTTGGAAGAAAAGGAGGAGGGATATTCGAAGGAAGGAAATTTGGGAAAAGGGTCTAGCAAAAGCAAGGAAGGAAGGATGCGAGTAGGGGAGTTCGGAAGGAAGAGAGGACGGAAGATTGGAAATAAGGAAGGGATCTGGAAGGAAGGAAAAGGGTTTTTGCAAGAAAGGGAGAACATTTGGATAGAGGATGAAAGTTTGAAAGGAAGGGATGAAGTTCAGAAGGAAGAGAGAAAGGAAGTTCGGAAGGAAGCCCTGCGAGGTTCTGATGAAGGAAGGAGAAAAAAACAACAACAACAAACTAAAGGTTTAGAGAGAAGGAAGGCGGTCTGTACGTCTTGCCTTTTCTGGACATTTTGAAATGTGTCCGAGTGAAACAGGAACCTGACTGGAGCTTTTTAATAAAGTTCTCATTACGAAGCCGCTGTAAGTGAACTGGCCCGGAAGGAAGTGCAACAGATAAGAAGTGCTGGAGAGACCACGAGGCCTGTAAAAGTGTGTTTCAGGACAGTGCAGAGTTTATCAGCCACTTCCATCTCATCTCTCTACTCAAACACTCTGTGTGTGCGCATGTGTGTGTGTGTGTGTGTGTGTGTGTGTGTGTCGTCTCTATGAGCTCTCTATACACACTGCTGGAGATAAAATACTTCAATATGTGGGCAAAAGGCAGAACCTATGACCCTGAAAGGAGGGGAAACTGTGTGAAACAGATGTGTGGGTGGGTGAGCAAGCGAGAGAGAGAGAGAGAGAGAGAGAGAGAGACAGAAAGAGAGAGACAGAAAGAGAGAGGGGGAGGGGAAGCAGGGGGGAGAGAGAGACAGAAAGAGACAGAAAGAGAGAGGGGGAGGTGAAGCAGGAGAGAGAGAGAGAGAGAGAGAGATAAAGAAAGCGACAGAAAGAGAGAGAGAGACTGCAGTAGAGTCAGACAGACAATGTGCACTCACCTTGTTTTTAAAGTAGACCTCTATAGGCATTAGAAATCCTGCGTATCCCGACTCTTCTACTTTATATGGAGGCTCCTTACACACTGCAATCAACACACACACACACACACACACACACACACACACACACAATCAGTCTGCTGTTCTCCATTTCATAGGTCAACACAGCTCACCTTTGCCCCGGGGCTCCGAAGTCGTCTGTCCTGCAGAGTTTAGTTACATCCTAATCTAATGCACCTGACTCAAATATTCACACACTGCTGAGGTCTGACAGAGACGTGTGTGTGTGTGTGTGTGTGTGTGTGTGTGTGTGTACATTATATTATGAGAAGCAGCTCGGGTTTAATATTGTAAACTCACTGCTTAATTATATGTACTGAAAAAGTAAAAGTCTATTGCAGGAATTTTCAAAAAATTCGAACATGTGAATAACTGTCTGACGGAAGATAAAGAAAGTACGATTCAGGGTCGTTTGCGAGGCGATTCAGTACTGTCCAAACACATCTACTGTTAAACAGATAAACAGTGTTAGCTCTGACACATCGGAGGCCACCAGAGACAAAGCTGTTTATAATTACGCAGTTGTTTTTCATCTATCCACACTACACTAGTGTACTACAATACCTACTGTACCTACACTACTACTACACTGTCTACAATACTACAACATTAACCATACTACTCCATTTACTATATAATACTATCCATACTACACTGTCTATAATACTATACACACAATACTACATTAACCATACTACTCCATTTACTATATAATACTATCCATACTACACTGTCTATAATACTATACACACAATACTACATTAACCATACTACTCCATTTACTATATAATACTATCCATACTACACTGTCTACCATACTATAAACACAATACTACACCCTTAACCATACTACTCCATTTACTACATAATACTATCCATACTACATTGTCTACAATACTATCTATAATACTACAACCTTAACCATACTACTCCATTTACTATATGATACTATCCATACTACACTGTCTACAATACTATCTACAATACTACATTAACCATACTACTCCATTTACTATATAATACTATCCATACTACACTGTCTATAATACTATACACACAATACTACATTAACCACACTACTCCATTTACTATATAATACTATCCATACTACACTGTCTACAATACTACTACATTAACCATACTACTCCATTTACTATATAATACTATCCATACTACACTGTCTACAATACTACTACATTACCCATACTACTCCATTTACTATATATTACTATCCATACTACACTGTCTACAATACTACATTAACCATACTACTCCATTTACTATATAATACTATCCATACTACACTGTCTAGAATACTACATTAACCATACTACTCCATTTACTATATAATACTATCCATACTACACTGTCTACAATACTACTACATTAACCATACTACTCCATTTACTATATAATACTATCCATACTACACTGTCTACAATACTACTACATTAACCATACTACTCCATTTACTATATAATACTATCCATACTGCACTGTCTACAATACTATCTACAATACTACATTAACCATACTACTCCATTTACTATATAATACTATCCATACTACACTGTCTATAATACTACTACATTAACCATACTACTCCATTTACTATATAATACTATCCATACTACACTGTCTACAATACTACTACATTAACCATACTACTCCATTTACTATATAATACTATCCATACGACACTGTCAACAATACTACATTAACCATACTACTCCATTTACTATATAATACTATCCATACTACACTGTCTACAATACTACATTAACCATACTACTCCATTTACTATATAATACTATCCATACTACACTGTCTACAATACTACTACATTAACCATACTACTCCATTTACTATATAATACTATCCATACTACACTGTCTACAATACTACTACATTAACCATACTACTCCATTTACTATATAATACTATCCATACTGCACTGTCTACAATACTATCTACAATACTACATTAACCACACTACTCCATTTACTATATAATACTATCCATACTACACTGTCTACCATACTATAAACACAATACTACACCCTTAACCACACTACTCCATTTACTATATAATACTATCCATTCTACATTGTCTACAATACTATCTACAATACTACATTAACCATACTACTCCATTTACTATATAATACTATCCATACTACACTGTCTACCATACTATAAACACAATACTACACCCTTAACCATACTACTCCATTTACTATATAATACTATCCATACTACACTGTCTACAATACTATCTACAATACTACAATATTAACCATACTACTCCATTTACTATATAATACTATCCATACTACACTGTCTACAATACTATCTACAATACAATATTAACCATACTACTCCATTTACTATATAGTACTATCCATACTGCACTGTCTACAATACTACACATACAATACTACACCCTTAACAATACTACTCCATTTACTATATAATACTATCCACACTGCACTACCTACCATACTACTCCATTTACTATATAGTACTGTCCATACTACACTGTCTACCATACTATAAACACAATACTACACCCTTAACCATACTACTCCATTTACTATATACTACTATCCATACTACATTGTCTACAATACTATCTACAATACTACACCATTGACCATACTACTTCATTTACTATATAATACTATCCATACTACACTGTCTACAATACTATCTACAATACTACATTAACCATACTACTCCATTTACTATATAATACTATCCATACTACACCGTCTACCATACTACACATACAATACTACACCCTTAACAATACTACTCCATTTACTATATAATACTATCCACACTGCACTACCTACCATACTACTCCATTTACTATATAGTACTGTCCATACTACACTGTCTACAATACTATCTACAATACTACAATATTAACCATACTACTCCATTTACTATATAATACTATCCATACTACACTGTCTACAATACTATCTACAATACTACATTAACCATACTACTCCATTTACTGTACAAAACCTACCATGCAACTCTAAAATACTTCAGAAATGATTATCTTCAGCAAAAGACTAAAAGGACTAAAACCAAATCCAAATTAGACATCAAAATATAAAAGTAGATACCGAATGAGCTGCCAGCCGTGCACTGTTTGGACCTCGATGTATTACAAATGAAGGGAAGGAATTTTTTTTTCTTGTTTTTTCTTCTAGTACTACTATGTTATTTCAAGAATCTTCAGTGAAACGGTCATAAAAGTGTTTTTTCCTAACACATAGGAACAATAATGATAATAATAATAATAATAATAATAATAATAATAATAATAATATCACTGATGATGTTAGAAGAAGCTTTAAATAATTCAGTAACTGTTTGCTGTCTAGCGTCTGTAATTCATCCAAAAACACATCAGGGCATTACTCAGGGTCTCACAGTGGCTATAGAGAGAGTTTTATCACCCCCCTGAAATTAATGTCTGGCTACAGCGCTGGAGGCCACGTCCCCTTTCATTAGGAACGACAGGCCGACAGAAGCCACACCCCCTCTCTATATGAATCCAGCTCTCCATCTCTTCATAATCAAACCAACGGTGTTAAAACGGATATTCTTGAGTTTAAAGATGTAAGCACCCCGTAGACGTCCTGCGAGACGTGACGACGTGTTGGGAGCGGACACACGCACCTCTCTTGGGCTTGGGGAAGCTCTCGTGCAGGCGGAAGATGACTTTGTCCACAAAGTGCTGTATGTCGCTGTTCTCGGGCCCTCGCACGAACACCATCCAGTCGTGTGTGAAGCCTTCGGACGTGGCCTTCTTACGCAGCTGAGCACGGTGGCCCAGTTCCAGCTTCACCTGTACCGTGCACTATACACAACACAACACACACACACACACACACACACACACACACACACACAAACAGTCAAGCCATTAAATTTAGAAAAAAGTCAGATTTAAAAATGGCATTTAAAAAAAATTTAAAATACTAATAAAAATATATCACAGTATCTCACAAAAGCATATTGTGCTGCTGTAATATCACAACACTGATATCGACCCAGCCCTATCGTTAATCGTTTCAAATGAATAATGTTACTGATTAATAATAAAAATTAAAACATTACTGTTAATATTTCCACATAAATACTCCTCAGAGTAATAATTCCCTCTTTTCGGTTTCTCTGTGAATATAATATGCTTTGAGACATCTAACTACTGTACATCACAGTTAACGCCCTCATTTAGTAAGACGAGCGTCACTTTAGTGGCTGTTTGTGATTTTAGACGCGGCCAATTTAGCATAACCACAAACCTGCGTGCAAATAAAAACCCTGCACAATGTGAGGGTTTTTTTTCTTTTTTTTTTCTTTCCCCGAAAGTCTTTCTGCCTGTAAAACATGTGGATGTATTTGTATTTAATTCACATGCTGGGTTCATGTCGTTTTAATTTTCATTTGTTCACAAAAATCATTTCTTTCTGCTGCTTAACAAGCCAGGATATGAAGATATAGATATGTACTGTACTTGTATGTGTGACAATAAATACTGCTTTTATTGGTCATTAAATCAGAAACCAATATTCCCCCCCCCCCCAAAAAAATAGTCAATTCGTGTCCTGCATGTGCTGCTTTTCTTGTAGATTAAACATAACCCGTTTTTTTTTTTGTTTTTTTTAAATGCTGCAAGATTTCCCTCGTTGAGCCGGCGTTCCTGCGGCTGGTAGATTTAAGACCCACACTGGTCGTGATGGTTAAACTGGTGCCAGGCAGCGTGACGCCTCGGTGGGAGATGAGAGCGAGCGCGAGGGCGAGTGTTTACAGTCTTAAGAGCATTAAAGGGACAGGATGGACAGGACTGACGCCAGGGAGAGGATTGGCCTAGCTTTCATCTCTAATCCTTACTCGGACTCGTTCTCAGCTCGGGTCATGTCTAGACACCTCGTTCTCTCGTTCTAGCCCGGCTCTTTGTCCCAGAACTCCCTACATTTTCCCAGCTGCTGGTCAATACAGACAAACTTAATCCATACGTTGATTTCAGACGATTCACGGTTATGATGCATGGCAAGAGAGAAAGGTGTTAATATTTACATGGGGAAAGTTCCTCGTATTCAGAATCGTCTTACGCGCGTGCTTAAGCCGGTTTTCTACGCCCCTCGTTCGAATGATTCAAACGTCTGGTTCACACCGCCGAGCCCCAGACGCGCCGGAGATTAGGTTTTTCATTAGCGTCTAGACTAGCGGTTGGCGATACGACAAAAAATATCATATCGCTATTCTTGAGAACATTTCTATGCCTACACATATAATACAGACTGTATCAAACTGCCAGAAATACAGCAGTGTGGCATTTTTAAAAATGTCCGATGATTGATATAATGTTTTTATATTGAGAAAAATGTATTTATAAAAAAATTTTAAAAAATAAAAAATAAATAAATATAAAAACATTACATATTTACAATTCTAAAAATTAAATACATTCTTTTGAGTCCTCTGTTTCCAGTCAGGTTGTAATTAATTAGTTTTTTCTCTTTTTTAATGTAATAAAAAAATCTATCATCATATCTCATCAATCTATCATGTATCATATCTCAGAAAAACGATATCGTTATTATAACTGGCATATCGCCCGGTCCGAGTCCGAACCGCGCTGGACTTCACACGCAATCACTCGCTTTAAAAGCCTGAAAAAAGAAAAGAAAAAGAAAAAAAAAGGATAGACGATGCGAGCTGAAGAAGGAAACGCTGTCGTTTTTTTTTGGTTTGGTGTCAAACGTAATATGATGTAACATAAAAGCAAGAGAAATTTTTAAAAATAAAAATAAAACAAGTAGCAGTCCCTCTAGGATTTTGTGATCGCAGAATTGAACGCAAAATCAAGCAAACGCCGCAATATTCGGAGGAGCTTGCAATTTTTTTTTTTTTCAAAATCACCTCCGACTTTCCACAGATTCGGGCCGAGACGCGTCACGTGACGTCGTCACGATGCCCGTTCAGCCGAAGCCCTCTTGGATTCACGAGCCTCGAGCATGAGTACAGCTAAAAGGTCTGATTTACCAACAAACATCACTGACAAGGACCGTGCAAAACTATTTCCTGCAATTACGATTTCGCCAACTGAAAGTAGTTTTCCGCAAAAAAAACACAAAAAACTCTACAGATTGCACCGGACATTTCGAGAGAGAAAAAAGCCGCAGCAAAATCAAGCGTTTTTGGCCGCAATAATCACAAAAAAAAAAAAACCTCTGCAAAATCCTGTACGGACTGAAGTAGGATGTCTCCGCCACCAAGGTACAGAGTCTAGTTCTTATTTTTAGTAATTTGTAATGTGCCTTAAAATTGACTTCAACCAGCGAGGAAGTTATCGAAGAAAAACTATTTCAGACCTTGATCCTGTTGGGACTAATTCCAGAATCTAATGTGCTGGTTACGATGATAATTCCATACAAATCCCACAAACATTCAACCACTCGTGGAGATATCGTGCTAATGAACCTCAGACGGACAATCCAAGAGGAAAAATAGCATGCATATATCACACACACACACACACACACACACACACAGTACTGTGCAAAGGTTTGAGGCACATGCAAAGAAATGCTGTAGAGCAAAGATGCCTTCAAAATAATGAAATTAAATGTTTCTACATAAAAAAAAAAAAACCATAAAGAGCAGTAAACAGTAGTAAATGAAACAAAGTCAGTATTTGGTGTGACAAAAAAAATGTGTGCAGTTTTATAAGGAAATGAGTTGGTAAGTTTTATTGAGCATCTTGCAGAA